>LR751476.1:37212-167478 GCA_902729485.2 Mus minutoides
GCCCTCCCCCCTTCCGCCCTGCGCCCATGGTGGCTCTTTCATTTCTTGGTAGGAGCCCTAGGATCAGTCTGAAGATGTTCCTCAGAGAGAGTCTTAGAGATGTATGAAGTGAGTCAGGCTTCCTGGAAATTGCTGTTCCCAGCAGTAAAATTTCAGTTTCTTATATTCTTGGTAAGTAAGTATCTGCAGAAGAGTCCAAGTAGCAAGTTCCTTTCTGATATTAGTTTTATTCTTTCTTTTATTCCAATAATGTCATCAGCCACCAACCATCTGGTGGCATGATTTCTTGGGTAAAATACATGTGGCTACATTTTAAGCTATGTAAAATTTATCATACATATTAGCTGATCTGAATGGTTAGGCGAAGCATGCTGAGAAGCATTTTAAGGACTAAATGCAGTTATGCACAAGGACTAGCTCTTTCTGCAAGGGCTTGATAAGGGAAGACATACGGTCTGTAAGAACTGCTGAGGTGGTAGTCGCAGAGCAGACCTCTGAATAGTGAAGGAAGGCATGGAATGAACACCCAGTGTTTATGAGTGGAGGATCCTGCTCTACCTCCTCTAAAGAAGTAGGTCTTTTTACTTTGAAGTATATTTATGATCAATTGCAAAGTTGTTTTCAACACTTATTTCATGGATTAATCTGATCAAGGAACTTCTGCAAAGGTCCTGAATGTTACATAATATATAATGGGATATATATATATACATATATACATATATATACACACATATGTATGTGTATATATGTGTACATGTATATGTGTATATGTGTGTATATATATGTATATATGTACATATATATGTCTATATGTGTATATGTATATATGTATATATATGCACATATATACATATATATATATATATATATATATATATAAATAAAATTAGAGCACTTTTGAATGTTAAAATGTATGAATTGATACTATAGAAGGCACACACATCTTGGAATCAAGCGCAATTGCATACACTATGTGGTTTCCTGTGGGTACACTTGCTAAATCTTCAGGCTAGCATACGTCTGAAAGGTTGCATGTGAAGAACGACAGTAGCCAGGCAAGCTGCACCTCGAGTGGTGGGTGATGCAAAGAGGTTTTGCTGAGTTATCCCTCATGTCTTACCTAGAGAATAAGGAATGTGATTTATTACTAAGCGTGGCCATGTTGATCTGAAACACGTTAATTAAAAATGAATTTAAGAAAATTAATTGATAAAGGCTTTCTGACATAACACAGCTAAATTCAGAGAGACCTCCGAGGGGGCTGGAGTGGCAGATGGCGCTCCATGTGATGGATCTGCACTACAGGATAGTGTCTGGGTTATTCCTCATCTTCCAGAGGAGTTAAGCTGTGGGGAATTCCTTGGGGGAGGGGGCGCTAGCTGTCAAGGAATGTCTGTCGTGGTCCCAGGCCAAGGAGTTGGCTACACATCTGTGCTGTGCATTTGCTATTTTGGTGAATTTTGCTCATCCCTAGTGTGGTGGTTACCTGGATATGATAGCTTGTCTAGACCGTGGTATCAGTAATTTGGTTAAACACTGGTCTAGGTGTTGGTCAGAAGGTGGTTGTTAGGTATGACTAATGTTTGAATCACTGTATTTGAGTGAGGCAGATTATTCTCCATGATACTGTTGGATGTCGCACTATAGTTGAGACTTAGGAGAAAACGCCAAGTTTGCTTCCTCAAGTCTGCGACGTGGAAATCGTCCACTTTCCTGAAACGCCACCCTAATAATGACTTGCATTCCAGATGGGGAGCTCAGCACTTCCTGGGGTTCCAGGCGTTTCCTTGCACAATATCAGCTCCTAACACCACAGGAACTAAGTCCTTAAAGGAAAACTCTCTTGTTTTGATGCATTTTGACTGCTCTACCTCCTCTACAAAGGATAAAAAGTTGACTAACTTCAGGATAAAGGGGCGTGTCAAGAAGCTCCCCAGTGGAGCAATGGTGGTGCACGTGAGATGATTGTGTCAGGTAAATGGGAACCCCAACTGCTCAGCTGTGCGGCCCTCAACAAGTTATTTAATACTTTCAAGCTGCGGCTTTCTTTATCTGCAATGCAACATTACAATTCTCATCTTCTTGCAGGTATATACTTACAGAGCTCAGGGAATGGCGACTCCTTCAGAAAGATTGCATTAAGGAATGGGGAAATAATGAAATGATTACCTGCTGCACACCCTCTCCCTTCCTGTCTCCATCCTGGCTTTGTTTCCCTCCTTCCCTTCCTGTCTGGGCTGGGTGGCATTGAGCTCACCACAAAGCCCAGGCTGGCCTTGGACTCTAGGTTTCCTTCTAGTGGACCTTTTCTGTTTTCCCCATTCTATCCTGCTTACAAGCCTGTTCATTCCTGATGAATATAAACACACTTTTCACTTTTTTTTTCCCAAGAGGGGTTAGGAGTAAGCCAGTGACAAAATTCTGGTAGTAACCAGAATGCAGGGAAAGTTGTGTTCCTATAACCCCGGAGACATGATGGTTCCCTCCTCAGACAGTCCCTGCATGTTTTTTTCTGCTTGCACAAAGGTAAGATGGTGTTGATACGTAATATCATTTACAAGAACCCATGGGACCACTCTTGAAAAGTGCTTAAGTGGCGCGGGGTTACACCAAGAGTCCAGAATAGGTTGTCTGAGCACAGTAGCTAGCGGCAACTGCGGCCACTTTATTGCAAAGATTGGATCTAGATAGAAACTACCAAAAGACAAAACAAGACAAAACCAGACAAAGAATCCAAACAACAACAACGACAACAAAACAGGCTAGATGGACAGATAAACATGACATACTTTGCCATCAACTACACCAAAGCAGTTTTCACTAGAGATTAGTAAAAAGCAAAATACTTGAGGTATGGTTAGAATAAAGTCATAAGACTCCTGTCTGGCTTTATGGTTATTATTGCCAGCACTTCCATTTGGTGATAGTTAAGAATCTGTCCCACAGAACACCATCACCTCTGTGACAAAGTCAACTGTTAGGCTCCTGGCAGGATAATCTTGCCTGGTATTTCAGCACAGCTGGCACCACTGGTGTGACAGATGCAGATGCTTAAGGAGCCAATGGCACCTGCCCCGCTCCTCCCCCACCCCTCCCCGACTCCTGTTGGAGTGGAGCGGGGAGCGTTTCCATTCTGAGTTTTGCTCTGGTCTCTAGCCTTTGCCCATGAGTCTCAGGTAGAAGTTCGGCCCTAGGCTATGCTGATGGTCTTGTTCCTATTTCCTGGGACACACTCAACTGTGGTCACATGAACACAGAGACCAGAGAACCCACCTGCTAGTTGGTATGCTCAGGGAGAAGCACTTCCTGGGTCATTGTTTCCCACTTAGAGCTATAGATTTGATGATTAAACCTTGTATCTGCTTTTTCTCTGTTCCTTTTTTTTCTGCTCATTTGAACATTCATCTTTGCCGTGGCCTGTTCCATTTGCCATCTGAACATTTCTGTCCTAGCCAATTTGCTGCTTTAATTATTATAGATTAAAAATATTTCAGTATGAGTAGCGGAATATTCTGCACCGCATCTGTGTTTCATTGAACCTGGCTCTTAACGTGATAAAGGGAGCTGTTCTTTGGTGATTTGCACAACCCTGCGTCTTTGCATAGCAAGTCGCTAGCCCTGGTCACCTCAGCCGAGCATGCGCAGCTCATTGCAGATGGTGAGAGATATTTGGGGGGCCACGGGACTTGAGGCACTGATCGTGTTTAGAAGAAAGGCCCTCAGCGAGTCGGAGGGACGCAGATGCTCTCAGGTGTCAGCAAACTCCAGCTTGGAGTTCCTGAAGACATTTACTGTGAATAACGTTTTTTGTGACCTTAAATTATAATCTGCCAACTTTCTTCTCAGAAATTGTTTCCAAACTGCCGCCACTTTCAGTTCTAATGAAAAAAGAATGGAGAACAAAGTCAGGCTCTGACCCTATTCCCCCCCATGTTGAGCAGACGCCCATATCTGAAACAAATTTTTTTTATTGACCGATTCCATCCTCGTGCATGCTTTTGGTTTAGTTATGGCTTGCTTTGCATTCCAGTGAACTGTGTGGGAAGGGAGGGCATTGGAGAATTCCTTTGTGTTTTGGGGCATAGAATGGAGAAATAGCGTTGGGTGGAAGGTGTGTGTCTGGTTGAAGAATGAGAAAGAGAAGAGAAAGCTTGTGAAAACATCTTCCTGTGGCTCTTGAGGAAACTGAAAGTGAAGATTTGATAATCTATAATTCAAGAGTAGTCAAGCCGGGCATGGTGGCGCACGCCTTTAATCCCAGCACTTGGGAGGCAGAGGCAGGCAGATTTCTGAGTTCGAGGCCAGCCTGATCTATAAAGTGAGTTCCAGGACAGCCAGGGCTACACAGAGAAACCCTGTCTTGAAAAACCAAAACCAAACCAACCAAACAAAACAAAACAAAACAAAAAACCAAACACAAACACAAACACACACACACACACAAACAAACAAGCCCAGGATTTTGTCTCAAAACAGACAGATCCAATGCATTACTGTATATCCTGAGCATTTAAAAAAATTTATTAGATATTTTCTTTATTTATATTTCAAATGCTATCCTGAAAGTCCCCTATACTCCCCCCCCCCGCCCTGCTCGCCTACCCACCCACTCCCACTTCTTGGCCCTGGCATTTGCCTGTACTGGGACATATAAAGTTTGCAAGACCAAGGGATCTGTCTTTCCAATGATGGCCGACTAGGCCATCTTCTGCTACATATGCATCTAGAGACATGAGCTCTGGGGGGTACTGGTTAGTTCATATTGTTGTTCCACCTATAGGGTTGTAGACCCCTTCAGCTCCTTGGGTACTTTCTCTAGCTCCTCCATTGGGGACCCTGTGTTCCATTATATAGATTACTGTGAGCATCTACTTCCGTATTTGCCAGGCACTGGCATAGCCTCACTTGAGATAGCTATATCAGGGTCCTTTCAACAAAATCTTGCTGGCATATGCAATAGTGTCTGGGTTTGGTGACTGATTATGGGATGGATCCTCGGGTGGAGTAATCTCTGGATAGTCCATCCTTTCATCTTAGCTCCAAATTTTGTCTCTGTAACTCCTTTCATGGGTGTTTTGTTTTCTATTCTAAGGAGGAATAAAGTATCCATACTTTGGACTTTGTTCTTCTTGATTTTCTTGTGTTTTGAAAATTGTATCTTGGATATTCTAAGTTTCTGGGCTAATATCCACTTATCATTGAGTGCATATCAAGTGACCTCTTTTGTGATTGGGTTACCTCACTAAGGATGATATCCTCCAGATACATACATTTGCCCAAGAATTTCATATATTCATTGTTTTTAATAGCTGAGTAGTACTCCATTGTGTAAATGTACCACATTTTCTGTATCCATTCCTCTGTTGAGGGACATCTGGGCTCTTTCCAGCTTCTGGCTATTATAAATAAGGCTGCTATGAACATAGTGGAGCATGTGTTCTTATTACCAGTTGGAACATCTTCTGGGTATATGCCCAGGAGAGGTATTGCTGTATCTTCCGCTAGTACTATGTCCAATTTTCTGAGGAACCTCCAGACTGATTTCCAGAGTGGTTGTACCAGCTTGCAATCCCACCAGCAATGGAGGAGTGTTCCTCTTTCTCCACATCCTTGACAGCATCTGCTGTCACCTGAATCTTTGATCTTAGCCATTCTGACTGGAGTGAGGTAGAATCTCAAGGTCGTTTTGATTTGCATTTTCCTGATGATTAATATCCTGAGTACTTTAATGCCTCTGAAAAATCAGTACTATAACCGTTCGTTGGAGGAAGGATCGTCACTTAATTTAATTTGCTATTTAGCTTAGAAAATATTTGTAGTCATAAATGCTTATTTTCTAGGTACTCTATGTTTTAATTAATTTCTCAGAATTCAGTTTAAAATGTGAAAATAATGACTTCCCACAGAAACTGCATGGCACATCCCTGAGCTCTGTGTGTCAGAGGGATTTTCTTTTCTAGGAAGGAGTACTTGGACCCAACATGGCTTATTGACATCAGATAGGTTAGTGGGAAGGCTGGCTGTATCCCAGATCTTCACACTCAGCCCATAAATAACTGATAATTTCTTTCCTTGAGGATCAAAGGAGAAAATGCATTTGGAGGATAGTATAGGAGGATTCTCAGGTTCGGGCCAAACTGCCTTTTTATCAAGTTGCATAGTGGGCTTGCTTTGCCCGATAAGGAGAGGTGGGGGTATGTGTGGTCTGTGCTGTGATTCCAGTTCTCAGGACATGGGTTTGTAGATACTCTTAGCTAAGCTATGATGGACTCCAGGTAGGCCACTTTGGGTGTCTTCACTACCTGATGGGCTAGGACATCAGGTCAAGAGAAGATAGACATTGGTGTTCTATCTTTGCAAACTCTTACCTGTGCTTTCCTGGAGAACTGTGTAATATAGCTCAATGACGAAGTCAGTCAACAGGTTCTCCAGCGCAGGAGCGAGGATTGAAAAGAAAGAGAGGATTAGATGGTGCTGCAGCATGACCCCAGTCAATTCTGAGACTGAAAACAGGTTTACTTTTCCCCAATCTGCTTTTACACCATTTTAATTACAAACAAGCAATAAGGGTGAGCAGTACAATAAGGAACAAGAAAGGCAGTAAGCAAAGTCCCATGATAGTTGTTTCTCAGGGCTTGTCAGGATGACCAAGATATCTGAGCCCACTTCCTTGTCCAAGCCCAAAATCAGATTCTTGCCTGAAGCCTACTTCTTTTGTTCCACCCTAAAATTAAGATTCCATACTTCCTTATAATAGCCTAAAATTAGATTCCTGCCCGAATTTACTTCCTTGTCATGACCTAATGTCAGATTCCAGTCTGAAGGCCATTTCCTTGTCCATGGCCAATGTCAGATTCCTGCCAAGCCACCCCACAAAGGCCAATTTGTCTTAGTCAAGGTTTCTATTCCTGCACAAACATCATGACCAAGACGCAAACTGGGGAGGAAAGGGTTTATTCAGCTTACACATTCCCATTGCTGGTCATCACCAGAGGAAGTCAGGACAGGAACTCACACAGGGCAGGAAGCAGGAGCTGATGCAGAGACCACAGAGAGCTGTTAGTCACTGGCTTGCTTCCCTTGGCTTGCTCAGCTTGCTTTCTTATAGAACCCAAGACTGCCAGCCCAGGGATGGTACCACTCACAAGAGGCCTGCCTGAGCCTCCCCACAGCTCAAGAATGTCATCGTCATCTGGCTGATTTTTAAATGACTGATGATGATGGTGGTGGTGGTGGTGGTGGTGGTGTATGTATATGTGTGCACTTGAATGGTTGGTAATTAAGGAAAAGCTTTCTACCAGTTAGGGTCCTGCTGAATAGCTGGCATAGCTCACATGCTGTGCATATCATTTCCTGTGACTGTGGTAGCTTTGAGGGTTCTTGACAGACTTACTGCCCATTCTCCAGCTATGAATCTCACAGGCTGGACTGGTGATCCATTTCTCCCATCTAGACCGGCTCTCAATGAAAGCCTTGCATGGTTCCCCAGGAGAAACAGAGCACACAGGTTGAAACATTTGAGTAGGGTGCTTTCAACTTTCCTTTCTTTCTTCCAGCTTCTGTATGCAAAACCACAGCTCTCACCTCAACAGGACAGGAAATGGTTTATTTTGGATCCAAATATGAGAAAGTATGGCTGGGGTACAGGCATTAGGTTGCCACAAAAATCTATGTTTCAGTGTGGTAACAATTTGATGAAGTTTTTATGGTAACAGAATGAAGAAAGTCCTAAATTGAAGCACTTTCCAAAGTGTTATGCATCCAAAGTGTTATGTAGATGGATTACAGCAAAACAGGAGAATCTGGGCCAGAGGTCACAAATGATATTTGATGCTGTGATTAGCCTTTTGGTTGGTAGAAGTTCAGGTTTTTGTTTAGTTCGTATATTCTAAAAGGGTTTTATCTGTTAGTCACAGGATGTTAGCTAGGTAAGACAGAGAGGAAAAGCTACTGAGGGAGCTAAAGATAGTCCAAGGTAAATGTAATTTGGCTCTGGAATTGCAACATTCCAAGTTCTTTACCCAACAGAAGTTCCCATCAGTTAATCAGCCTTGCAGGCTAAGCAAGGGGCCATTCTTCCTGGAACATTTGTTGACAAACTATCGTGTGGGTCCATACTCATATTTTTCTTCTCTCTTTTCCTCCGATGTTTTGAGATTGCCTTTGTGAGTTTCTGAAGTTTCTGTGCTCACTCTGTAACAGCCTATTGTTGTCTGTTGCTTGATCTGTTACATCTTTACTCGGTTTGGGCACGGCTTTGCAGAATGAGCTTGGGTCATGTCCTTTCCCTTTCTGTTTTGTTGTGTGAAGAGCATCTGTGGTAGTGCTGTTGGCAAAGGTTGAGCTGAGCATCCTGCCACCGGCTCTTTTTTTTGGCTTGTCAGTGTCTGGCATCCCTGGCTCTCCACAGCTGCCTTCCCAGGAAGTCTATCACCCTGGGGTTGTAGCAGGGTAAATTTCTGCTGGATGGCTTGAGGTTGTTGCCTGTTATCGGGCTCCCAGCATCTCCATTTGACAGAATAGGACAATTTTCAAGATGGCACCCAGGAGCAGTTCTTCCTGGAACATTTGTCGACAAACTATTGTGTGGGTCCATACTTGTATTTGGTTAAATGCATTTCCTCTGCACTGCTGACCAGTCCTCTGGAGGAGTCACACTAGGTCACCCAATCAATCCATAACTGTGCAGGAGGCTTGTGAGGGCTGGGGCTGGTCCTGAGGGTCACTTTTCATCAGAGCTGTATGGAACGTCTTTTGAACGGGGCTTCCTTGTCTCTGGCACTGTTTGTTTGGCTTCTTTTGAGTGAGTTGCCCATATTTTTCTCTGCATTTTCCTTCAGGTGTCCCAGAGATTGCCTTTGTGAATTTCTGAAGTCCTATCCTCTCACTTTGTAACAGTCTATTTTTTTTTTTTTTGTCCTGGCTGTTCTCTTTAATTGGACACATGGAAGGAACTGCCATCTTACCTGAAACTCCACTGGAAATGGAGTTCTGCCTTGCCTTAATTTCCTTTCCATTATATATAGATGGTATAAACGTTATTAACTTTCCTACCAAGGCAGGTGCCATAGATTCTTCAAACGTTTGCTAAACTACAGCCCTTCAAACACATGTTCCCCTTTACGGCTGAGGAATTAATTAAGGATGATTTTTAAATCACAGGGAGATGTTATTTGTATCCTTGAAGGGGGGGGGGGTCACGAACTTCTTTTTTTTTTTTTTTTTCGAGACAGGGTTTCTCTGTGTAGCCCTGGCTGTCCTGGAACTCACTCTGTAGACCAGGTTGTCCTCGAACTCAGAAATCCGCCTGCCTCTGCCTCCCAAGTGCTGGGATTAAAGGCGTGCGCCACCACGCCCGGCTCGGGTCTCGAACTTCTAACCTGTTCAAATTATAGACACAGGTCCACCCTGAACACTATAGAAAACAGCTGAGTTAATTCCATATAATAAATAAGTTCACATGCTTTTTTTGGTGATTTTTTTTTGCAGGACACATTATATTTTTAAATTCAAAATTACCATACATTTATAACCCAGTTGTATTTCTATGTGTGTTAATTGTACCCCCAATTCTAAGAAATTAAATGTTTATTCTTCTAATTCGTTGAATTCTGGCCTGTTAATGGTAAAAAAGAAAAAAACAAAAAAAACTTTGTAATAAGAAGTACAGAGCCCAGTAAGTATACTTAACATCTTTTATCATCTTGCTATGCATTAGTTTACCTACAGCCTAAAAGTGTACACTTTTGCATAAATTCATTTCTATATGCATTTTATATTCAGATTATGAGGGGATTTTTTTTTGGCATGGGTTTGTTAATCTTACTCTAGGTTTTCTATACATGGTTAGAGCATTCATCCCACATGCAGCTCCCTTGCAGCTGCACAGCTTCCCACATGTCCCCACATATGTACTGGACTTTTCTGTTCATCTAATGCTAGAATTGTACCCGTCCCCTAGTCTTCTAAAAAGGCATAATTGTTGTACTAATAGGTTTTAAAAATAAACTGCCCAGGACATTATGTGATTCAAATAAGTATACCAGATGGATCCCAAAGACATTGAGTCATGTTGTTCAGCCTCAAACACCCGTATCGGTCATGTTATCTGTCAGCATTTCCTTCTCCTGTCTTTCTATTGGATCACCTGTTCCTGCCTCATGATAGTGGGAAGTGGGTCCTCTCTTATCTTCTTACTTTTATAAAATTGAATTAACTCCTTTTTCTGCTTGTTTTATACAGGTTTACTCATCCCAGAAAATTAAGACTTTATAGAATTCAGCTTTAAAATGTTTGCTTTCATTTTTATCCTTTTATATACATAAATATTGTAGAGTGGGCATAGTTCCCTCATTACCCCCTGTCTTATTTTATGTTAGTATTGTTTGTCCCTCTATGATTGAAAACTTTACTCCCTTATACATATTCTCAGTTGTATTCTCTAAAGTCATTGTCTTGTTGGCAGCCACCTAACAATGTCTTTTAATTCTTGATTAAAGTTAATAGCAATGAATTAAAATGGCTTTTTAGGAGCAAGAAAGAAAATGTTAAGCCAATTTCAGAAAGACAAGTATCACATTTTTCTTTCATCTGTGGTTCCTAGACTTTAGAGTACATACATGCACACACATACACATTGATACATGCATACACACACTTGCACACACATGCACACAGATATACATACATGTGCATACATGCATACACAGGCACATGCACACACATGCACACAGATACACACATGTGCATACATGCACACACATGTGCTCACACACATACACAGGCATGCACACGCATGTGCACACACATGCAAACACATCACATATGTGCAAACACACACATACACACACATACACACACTTTTACACACCCAAGTGCACACACTGTGCATAGATAGATGCATGGATGGGTGATAGTAACATGACTATCTAGGGGTGACAGAGGAGTCTCACAGGGGAAGGAGGGTTGAGAAAAGGGAGAAGAGAGGCCTGTGGGGGAGGAGAGCACATATACCTGATGGTAGCTCTGGCCTTTAGAGTAACACAAAGTACAATTTGAATATTTTCTATGTAATTTACTTTAGTCAATGATAAAAAAAAAACTATCATAGAACTATAGAGAAATCGTTACAGTTTCTCTCAAAACTTCTTTGAGAAGACGTCCACAAACTGCGCGCTTTCGACAAGTTCAACTATAATTAAAGCACACAAAATGATACCGCGGCTGGAGGCTTAGAGAGATGGAGGTGAGGCAGTCAGCATTCTGAAATAAATGGTTTAACACTTTGGCAAACATTAATTTTTGGCTTCTGCTTCTCAAAGTACAGTGCACATTTAGAAATTAGCTGCTTAGATGCAAAAGGCAAACTGTGCATGTGGTAGCTTGAATCATCTGCTTGGTCATCCCTGTTAAGTACATAAGTCATTCTCTGTGAGTATAATTCTGACCATCAAATAACAGGATACTGGGGCTGAGGGAGGACTTGGCAGTTAACAGTTCTGGCAGCTTAGAACTGTCTGTCAATCCAGTTCTGGGGGATCTGACAGCCTCTTCTGGCCTCTGTTGGCACCAGGCATGCAGAAGCTGAACATACATTGGGGGGGGGGCACAAACATCCTATACATATAGTAAAAATAAACATATCTTAACAAAACAACTTGTACTAAGGTGTAGATCTGTCCTGTGAATGTGTTCCATAAATGGTTCACACCAACCAAGATTGTCAAACTGCAGCTGTCAGCAACGCTGTAAATCTTTGGAGCAATATTAAAGAAAAGCAAGGAAGTGCTTATGAGAAAATCCAGGTGATTCCTTATTTAGTGGGAAGAGAGGATATGCTTGCATGGGGACACTTGAGAAGCTTGTCATACTGGCTAGTTCTTCCACCGAAGGAGGCTAAAGATGGCAACCAGGGAACAGATGACCAGTGACAATTTTGTGGTTGGAGCATTCTGCTCTATGAAAAATGAAGATGACGGGGAAATTGAGAACACAGTGGATTACTTCCTCTCCAAAGAGCAAGAAAAAAACCAAAACAAACAACAACAACAACAACAACAAAACTACAGCTCTTACCACACCGATTCTGTAAGCACACCCTATGCCTTTACTGGCTATTGTAATTCCTTTCTGTTTTCCAGCATGTTTTCTAGAAATATTCACAGCATCATCTCCCATTACAATTAGACACAAGGAACAACAATTTTATTTTTTATTTATATTTAGGACAACGAATTGGGATGCTTGGAGATATTATTTCTTCTTCTTCTTCTTCTTCTTCTTCTTCTTCTTCTTCTTCTTCTTCTTCTTCTTCTTCTTCTTCTTCTTCTTCTTCTTCTTCTTCTTCTTCTTCTTCTTCGTGTTTCGAGACAGGGTTTCTCTGTATAGCCCTGGCTGTCCTGGAACTCACTTTGTAGACCAGGCTGGCCTCGAACTCAGAAATCCACCTGCCTCTGCCTCCTGAGTGCTGGGATCAAAGGCGTGCGCCACCACGCCCAGCAAGATATTACTTCTTGTTCTTCACCCACCCCCTCCTCCCAGCATCTAGTTCTGAGACAAAATATCTCAATGCATGTAACTTGAAGTTTTCATTTCTGGCAACACGAAATCCACAGAAACATGGAGTTAAAAACATGAGGCTTATGGTGCATCGGCTCTAACGAACGCTTATAAAGTCAGCTTATTTTTCTTCAGCTTCATTTCCCTTCTGAAATACCACCGCAGGGAAAAAGACACAGAACATCTGATCTTCTCCTTCAGTTCCTTTTCTGTTTCCAGCCAACTGTTCTCTTCTTCTAATTAACCCCCAACACGGGTAAAAGGAGCCAAGATTTTTGTGGGTGGAGGGAAAAAGTTACACATGGTTGGAGAGAGGAAAAAAAAGGTACAAGAAAAGCCACATACACTAGAGTTTCACCACGGGAAGGAAGTTCATGCAGAGTGAGACTTTTGCATTTCTTTGTTCAGGTGAAGTGATGGTGACACGTTTTCTCTCTCCTTGCTTTAAAGATGAATCAAAGGTTTTCACCTTTGTTATGTGAACCTATGAGAATGCACGTGAGTGCTGAGTCATGGCTAGACAGCCTTGGAAATGAGACTTAAATTAATAGTGTCTTGGATGAGTGTTTTCTCAGAGCAGGCTGATGGCCACAGGACCTCAGAGATTGGTGGAACTTGACAATCATGTACCAATGTGTCCAGGGTTCTGGGAGTTTATAACCTCATAGAGTATGTTCTCACACACAAAAAACAAAAAAACAAACAAAAAACAAAAAAACCAACAAAACAAAAACAAACAAACAAACACGCTTGGCTGACAGGAACAGCATTGTCTGGAAATCTCCTTGGTGCATTCTCAGTAAAACGCCTGACCCCAAGTAGAGGGAGCTGAGAACAAGAACCCTTAACCCTGCGTGGGGCTTACAGAGATGCAGAAGGAGGCAGAGATGGAGAGACTCAGAAGCTGCTCCACAGAAGATGGGAACTTAATGTAATTATCTCCAAACTGCACATCCACCACGAGGAAGAAGGCTGGGAATCAAAGGTTTTCTAACAACCTCACCCCAGCCTGTGCTCTGCAGTTGTCCTGGCAAGGGCTGGAGCTGATGTTGAGAACATGTCACTCACTCAGGCCATTTCTTCTTGTACTTGAATACACTGTTGCAAAGTCACAAAAGGGCAGACAGAGGCAAAGGCAGAATTAACCTGAGACAGGGAGAAGTTAGATCAGAAATGGAAGGCAACTGGGAAGGGCCTCCACTGAGCGGGGCTTGTAAGTGTCAACCAGGAACATACGACATTGGGAACAGAAGTGAGAAAGACAGCACAGGGGTGTCCTCCTTGGGATCAGACACCCCAGCGAAGAGAGAGGGGCCACAGTCACGGTTAATAACAAGCATATGGGGGTGTGCCTCTGATGTATTCTTTTCATAGTGGAAGAAACTAGCTTGATCAAGGTTTCAGAGTCGGCGGACACATGCCAGCCAGTCATACGTTATGAGTCAGTTCTCCTGTATGCGACTTTGAGAAGCACAGGGAGGTCCACATCAGCTGAGGTGGTCCTGCCGGCACTGAAAGCCACAGACACCGTATCAGGGTGTTGAATTTTCATTTCCAATTCAGTGAGATAGTTCCAGGCCTGATTCATTTTCAAAAGACCTTCTTGGCTGAGCTAGTAGAGGTTCCAAGACAAGATGGCCACTTAAGTTGGGACAAAGGGTTCTGAGGAAATAGGCATGAGGCTATCCCAGAACACTGTCAGTTTCCTGTGGAGAGCAGAGAGCCTCTGGGCTCTTAGTTACCCATGCTACAGTCCTTCCTTACCCCAAGCTTGGAAGTCTCACACAAGGCTGCAAGGAAAGGACTAGAGGTTAGTCAGGACTTAAGCTTGTAGCTCTGGCCTCGAGAAGGTGACTCCAAAGAACACTCTGTGCCTTTGTTTCCACAAAGCTTTAAGGAAAGCATTGGGGGAAGAGCCAGCATACCTCCTTGCATGCTCTTCCGTAGGACTGAAAGGGAAGGACTCTTGCCAAATTCACACCACGAGGCAAGTGTCATCTTACCTCGACAAGGACACAGCGAAAGCCCATGTACTCAGAGATGCAAAAAGTCTCAGTAAAACACTATCAAGTCAAGTTAAAGAACACATCATAAATGTTGTGCATACGATCACGTGGTTTCATGTCAGAGCTACTAGGGTGTTTCAACGTATACAAGTTAATAACTTAATATCTCTCCGTGGCAGAATGAGAGATTAAAAAACACACCATCACCTCAATAGATTTAGTAAAAGCATTTTATAAAATTTAACATCTTTTTACAATTAAAGCCCCCAAACAATCTAGGAATAAAAGGGTCCCATCCCAAAAGAATTAAGGTTTCACATGTCAAACGACAGCCGGCATTTGATGGAATGGGGGAAAAAGCTGAAAGTATTTTTTTTAAAACAGAGAACGTGACCATGGCTGTCCATTCACAATGCTCTTATTAACACTAATAAAAGTTTCATTGGGAGCAACCAGACAGAAAGAAATTGGGAATAGAGTTTATTTCATGTTATTCCAACTGTTAAACACAGTTCATAGTATACCTAAAAAAAAAATCAAACAACAATAACAACATAAGAATTTGGGTCTGCAAAATGGTTTAGGGGGTCAAGCTGCTCGCTGCCAAGCCTGATGACCTGTGTTTGATCCCCAGACCGACACACTGGAAGGAGAGGGATGACCCCCCACCAGCTGCACTAGAATCCACATGCGTCGTAGACATGTGTGGCAGGCATACCCCAGACCCCAGATAAATAAGTATGATTTAACATAAAAATTTTAAATCTCAAGAAATCTTAGCCATTTCATTTTCCTAAAGGTGTCTATTTTGTACAAACCTTGCAGAACTGGTCATTGAATTAATGTACCATGATTATTAAGCAGAGACCGGGAATAACAGTCGGTGGAAGCCTGTGATCCCACATCTACCATGCCCCAGACTGCATTATGGTTTTACAAATTCATCTCCAGGAACTAATTCACATTTGTCTGCTTTTTAAGGTTGCTTCAAATGCCAGCCTGGGATGGCACAAGGCAGGATTGGTAGGACTAAAGGCAAACGGCACGCTGTTTAGGGCACAGGATGCCAAGTGTGCTAATTACCTTTCTATTTTTGCGAAGAGACACCATGGCCCAGACAACTTAAAAAAGAAAGCATTTAATTTGCAGGCTCATGGTTCCAGAGGGCTAGAGTCCATGATTATCATGACAGGAAGCATGGCTGTGGGTAGCAGGCAGGCAGGCATGGAGCAGTAGCTGAGAACTGGTGTTCCGATTCACGAGCATGAGGTAGAGAAAGAGAAGTAGGAATGGTGTGAGCCTTTGAAACCTCAAAGCCCACCTACCCCGAGTGATACACCTCCCCCAACAAGTCCACACCTCCTAATTCTTCCAAGTACTGTGTATCTAACATTCTAATATATAAACCCAAGGAGGGGGTGTATTTCATTCAAACCAGCATGCCATGTTTGTGTTATGAATTTCCATAGGAGGAATACAACTTCTCCTGAGTATTTTCATGTATGAGGTTTCACTATCCAAATTCATCTAAGCGTGACTGAATCCATATCCTGTTTCACTATCGTGCAAGGAGAAGGCATGAGATATTTTGATATAAAAGGATTATCTCCAAGCGTTTGGAACCTACTTGTTCAAGGAAATGGCATACACCTTCCTCTACTTATCCTTCTTGTTCAATATGAATGACCTGTGAGAGCTGATTGCTTAAACTGATCTAGAACTATACTTTGAGATGACTCGTCATTTCCGGGTCTTTGATTCTTCACGTAGCAGAAGATGGTGTCTGTATGCGAGGGTGCTTTTAAAGAGTTCGTTTAAAACCATTCATACTATTTATACTTACTTACGTCGATTTCTCCCACTGCCCCAGTGGGTGAGAAGAGCCAGTAACTGGTTAATATTGCCTAGGAGATCAAAAAGATTTTGTTAAATATTTAGATCTTCAGCATTGTGGTCAAGTAATTAAAATCTTAGAGCAGGAAGTCTGTGGGTTGCTTCCGAACTCCAAGCAGGACCTGTAAGTCCATTCCTAAGTAAATGGGCTGGCAAGCACGGTTCTTGGAGCAGTTTAAGGGGGTTTGGTAAAGCAGAAACACACCTCCGCCTCCTTGAGTCCAGGGTGAGGACTCTCAGCTCAGCCCTGGGGCTTGGAGTTGGGGGTGGGGTGGGGTCATCGTGGCTTCTGCTACTCCAGCTGCAGCCGGCAGGGGGCGGCAGAGGCTGCGTGAGCGGAGGTGGGGCGGCGCTGTCCGGCTGCACAGTCCGCTCAGGTTTCTATTCCGGTTCCATCCGGCTGCCCTGGAGCCAGGCCACTCCGTGTCTGGCTTTTTTGCCCACCCGGACGTCGCTCCACCGTCCATCTTTTGGGCCGGGTACCTTTCTCTTCAGTGTGTGCTTCAGGCTCTGCAGGGACGGTTGCCCGGAGCCATCTGCCTTCTGCCATCTGCCCCAATCCTGCAGATTCAGACAAGGGGCAGGAAGTTTTATCCCGTCCAAAGCACTGCAAGCTGAGCTGATGGATAGATAGAAAGCCACATCCCTGTGGCTCGCCGGGAAAGTAGAAGTGGAAGGAATGGTGTGAAAGGGAGAAACCCAGATTTCTGCTAACTCCGTTAGAAGCCTTTTACTCAGGAGTTTTTGGAGCTCTCTGGACTCATAACCCACTTTTGAGTTTCTTGTTCTCCGCGTGTTCAGAAAACGACATTTAAACACCTCTGGCACAACAGTTTTCATGAACACTTGCCCGGCTCCAGCTTCTTTCAGTGTAAAAATTTGTTCTCTCTCTTAACCCCTCCCTTCAAACCGTCACCCACACCCCGTGCTCCCTTCTCAGAACATTTGCCCCCTTTACAACAGTTGCTTTTTGTGTCCTTTTCTTCTAAGATTTCATTGGTGTTTGGACAGGGGAGATGGTTCAGTGGATAAAGGACTTGCTCCCTACACTTTGAAGACTGGAGTTCAGATACTCAGGACCTACCTAAAAGCCACATATGTAACATGAGCGCCTCCTGGGAGATGGGACCAGAGACAAGAGGATTCCCAGAAGGGGAGTGGGATGGCTTGTCTGAGGGAATGTAGGGGTGGACAGGATACTTCCTCAGACAGGATAGAAGGGAAGGACAGACCCCTCTCTGACCTCCACCCATAACAGAGTTCACGTGAGTGCTTGCACATATGTTCTCCCACCATACACGGAACACATTTAGAAATAACAAAAATAAAGAAGTTATTGGTTTTTTTTTTTAAAGAGAAATTTTAGGTGTACAACAAAATCAGAAGCACACATATCTTATGTGGCCTCTGCCCTTGCACATGCGCAGACTCCCACAGTTACAACACTCCACACAGTAGCTCATGAATCAGTAAGTCTGCCCTTGAACACATGAAGTCTGTACATATAAAGGCTCTTCCCTTGTATCGTGAGCTGCTTTGGGTTTGGGTAAATGGACTATGAGAAATAATACGTTCCTATTATTTCCATAGGAGCAGTTTCACTTTCCGAAACGTTGTCTGTGCTCCAAATTTATATTGAATATAGATATAAAATCGACCTAGAAAAGATTATGTGGAATGTGAGTTGGTCAATAGTTTGTGTGGCTCTGACCCATTGACCGATGTGTGTGCCACGGGTCAGATGCTCATATCCATATTTCCTGGATATTCACTATGTTTTTCTTTTTAATTAATTATTTTATTTATTTACATCTCAGATGTTGTCCCTCCTCCCAGTTCCCTGTCCCAGAGTTCCTTTCCCCACCCTCCCTCCCCTTTGCTTCTGAGAGAGTGCGCTCCCCCATTGCATCTCCCCTACCTGGGGCATCAAGTCTCTACAAGATTAGGTGCACCTTTCCCACGAGGCTAGAAAAGGCAGCCCTCTACTACACATGTGCTGGGGGCCTCAGACCAGCCTGTGTATGCTCTTTGGTTGATGGCTTAGTCTCTGGGAGCTTCCGGAGGTCCATGTTAGTTGAGACTGTTGTTCTTCCTGTGGGGTTGCCATCCCCTTCAGCTCCTTCAGTCCTTCCCCCAACTCTTCCATAGGGGTCCTTGACCTTAGTCCAATGGTTGGCTGTAAGGTTCTGCATTCTGTCTCAGTCAGCTGCTGGTAGAGCCTCTCTGAGGACAATCATGCTAGACTCCTGACTGTGAGCACAACATAGCATCAGGAATAGTGTCAGGGTTTGGTGCCTGTCCATGGGACGGATCCCAAGTTGAGCCTGTCACTGGTTGGTCTTCCCTTCGGTCTCTGCTCCATTTTGTCCCTGCATTGTAGTATGATTTTTTTTTCTCAAGACATTTGTAAATGCCGTTCTCACTCTGTCTTGATCACTGTTGCTATATAACTGATATTGGTAGCTGCTAACTCAGGCCTTTAATGTTCTTTCTTTCTTTCTTTCTTTCTTTCTTTCTTTCTTTCTTTCTTTCTTTCTTTCTTTCTTTCTCAAGTTACCCTGGTCTTTTGTGCCTGAAATAATCAAATCAGAACCCTAGATTAAGTTGCCATTTCCTTTTCAGGTTTTATTGGCACTGCTCTGTATGGCTTCCCTAAGGCATTGCAACCTAGTAATAGTATAGGAATTAAATTATGTGCTAAAATAATTTAGCAGCTCTAAAGCTAAAAGCCTTCTGTGGCTCTGTTAGCCAGCCCCATGCCTGCCCTGTCTCCTGGGGCCAGAAGAGACTCACTTTGTTGTCCTCTTGACAGGTCCAGATTCCACTTGTCTTTCTAGGGCTCTCCAGAGCCACAGATCTCCAGTGTGATGGCTCAGCTCTCCTCTGGTTTCTCCGGCTATGCTGCATGGCATAGATTTGACAGTCTAATTCTCTTTTTGTCACAAAACCACTCAAAATTCCCTTGAGCCCTTCCACAGCCTGAGCACTCTGGGATGCCCCTCCCCTTCCTAAGTGTGACTCTTGTCTCTCCGTCCCTGTCACAGACACCCAGCCATTCAGCGTTCCTCAAGTCTTGGTGAGGCTTGCTTTTT
Source organism: Mus minutoides (assembly GCA_902729485.2). Classification (NCBI taxonomy): domain Eukaryota; kingdom Metazoa; phylum Chordata; class Mammalia; order Rodentia; family Muridae; genus Mus; species Mus minutoides. Next base: position 56,765 of record LR751476.1, read on the forward strand.
GTACACGTCTGGGACTTTGCACTCTGACCTCCTTCCCTGATCTGCTCTTTTGTTGCGATTCTCCTTGCCTTACCTTTTCCTGTCCACACAGAGATTGCTTGTCTGGGAATCTTCCTCATCCCAGACTAGATCAGTCACCTTTGTGGTTACATATCCTCTCTCACAGTGTATATGTCCCAGCTCAAAGCTATAGCTCAAGACAGGTCAAAGCCTGTTCAATTATTCAATTAAAACCCAGTTTCTCCCATTAGATTATATGAGCAAACAGGATAGGGCTCGTGACTGTTCTGTTCAATACTGTGACCTCTAATTCCCAGGCTGGTGTGCAGTCTACAGAAAGTCCTCTGTAATTATTTTTGTGGAAGAATGCACACACAAACAGATGCTTCAGCCTGCAGGGCTCTACTCCACTCAGTGGTGCCACGCACAGAGGTGATCTGTAACTATCATTGTGGTTATCAGACTGAACATCTAAATATTCAGGCATAGAGGGGAGAAGGGCTCGTGGGGCCTTGCCATGCACAGGGGAAACTAATGGTATTCCAGGCTACAGGGAGGGAGAAACTAAGTCATTGTCCTGAGTGTGGTAGCCATTGGTGAGTGACCCATGTTGCTCTGGCAAGCTTCACACCCACACCTGTGCACGAGGTTCTGGTTAAGCCCAGTTGGTAACAAAGTAAAAAATAAAACAACAACAACAACAACAACAACAACAACAACAACAACAACAAAAAGACACAAACTAAAGGTGGAGGCTTGAGGAGAGGAGATGACCTTGCATGAATTAGAAGAGTATATGTAACAGGGATGAATTAAGCTTGAATATGAAGCAATCAAAGATGCACTAATTAAAAAACCTTCTTTATCCTTTTGATTTTTTCTGTAGGAATTTTAATAAAGAACAGTTTATGAGAGTAATAATGTCATGAAGTAATAGCGCTGGCCAACAAAGGCAGAGTTTCTCCTGCTGCCCTATACCTGGTTTGCTGTGGGGTGGGAGCTGTACAGCTTAAATATGATCAGAGGTGTCCTTCGCTTGTTGGTAATGTTATATTGTTACTACTATTTCTGGAGATTCCAAAATGCTCCTTTGTATTGGGTTATGGGTGGGAAGAGAGTAGATTGGCGAGGTCGGCATCAAGCTGGAAAGCCAGGGTATGGAATGTCACCCTTTTTGGTCCCAAAGCAGGTCAGCCAGCATTTCTTCATTAACAATTGGCACAAATGAGTGAGACCTATCATCTTGTCCTTCGTGGAAAATTCCTGTATGCAGAGAGCTGAGAAATGACTATCGTTACATTATTAAAGGGACCAGAATTAGTTCTCCTTCTCTCTGTGTGTCATATGCTGGTCACTGATGAATGACGGCGCTGCCCTTATAATGTCAAATGATCAGAAGGGGAGATATGGAATGCCTGGCTGGTTGCCACTGACAACATGATTGATGCATTAGAGAGCCAGTTGTGGGACAGGTGGGAACCCGTCTCCTGTCCTGATAAAAACAGTTAACCGCTGGCAGGTTTGGTGACCCACCAGAGAGTGATAAACTGGAGGTGCTGCTGCTGCTGACACAGCCACTGCCCCTCTCTCGGCGCGAGGCAGGTAAAGTTATCACCTGGACTCTGCCTCTAAACTGAATGCCAACAGTGGCTTTGACCCATATCTACTGGAACAGGATAAGTTAGGCTTTCCTTAACAGAGGTTATGGCATTTTGGGGTTCTGAAGTTAAGAACTGATGGAAATTTGTATCTTCCTATACTTGTCAGAAGCATAATTTTGTCAGCGATATATAAAGAATTAATACTAATTATTAGCTGAGCAGTAGCAGCTACATAAGAGTTTTGGATAGGGTCCCCGGGTTGGATGGTTGGGCCCCCAAAATAAATAGACAATGAAAGGAAAGAGGCAAAACCTGGGTCAGGAGGGCTCCAAGGACTCCCAGGCCAGCAGGTTTGTTAAATGCACAGCTCGTGTGTGTGTGTGTGTGTGTGTGTGTGTGTGTGTGTGTTTTCAATAAAAAGTATCAGACAGAAGAATTACAGGAACTTGAAAATATATCAAGTTTCCAGTTAGTGAGGTGTATTCTGGGATGGCAAACAGCATGTCACATCCCAGCCCCTGGAACACTCAGCCACACACAATGGGAAAAGTGTCAAGTGCCCGTTCCTGGACCACAGGACTACAGCCCCCGGTGCAAGTCCATAGCTGGTCTGTCTGACACGATGCTGGCTAGATAGGGAGCAAAACAGGTAATTCAGTCATCTGGGCCTCTGGGAAGTCTTCTGTCTACTCTATCCACCAACCATTAGCCACATGACAATTACACTCCTTAGAGACCTTTTCCCAAGGTGGGTTTGATGGACTCTGAAGAAGAGGCTCTGACAGGGATCGTGGGGAGCAGCAGGGCTTCTGTTGGCTTCTGGAAGGTGGCACATTAACTGACAAAGCTGGCCGGTCGCTGGAAAGTAAGGCACTCTGGGAGCTTGGGCAGAGAAGGGACTAACAATTCTCCGCAGGAAAACACTGAAGACAAATTTAGTTCTATCTCATTCGTGACTTTGCATTGGGTGCTCAGACTTTAAAGCTAATTAAATCAATTTGTCACCTCTGGTGGAAGAGGAAAATGGTATTGAAAATGCTAGCTAGGCTAGAGGACATTAACGTCATCGAAAACTAGGCAGCAGGCCACCTATAATGTGTAGGTGATTTTGCTACGCAGAAGCAAGTGAAATGCCTGTAAGTCAATGGCAAGGCTCCAAGCATTTCTGCGGCTGCCTCTGCCTTCTGTTGGGTTATAGTATACATCTTCATACTATACCCATGGGAAAACTTGAGTCAGGAGTTTCTCCACCATTATGTTCCTGCAAACGAATAGTTGGCTGAGCCATCAGTACTATCCCTGGCACAGGACACATGTTCTGCTCACATTGCAAGGTCCAAGTGATTTCTTCCTTCAAGGAGCTGTCTTCTTACTTGTAGACTTGACCTCCCTAGACATGATGAATGAGCCAGAACGAATGACAGATATTCAGTGACAGTTGACAAGACACATGGCTAGCTTGACGCCTGGCAGGGTGGCTTTTCTAAGGATGGCAGTGGTGTGCTGTATCTTAACAGACTCTCTCCAAAGGATTTCAGCTGAAGAGATGACAGAGGTCAGGTGGCCTCTCAGCTGGAATACCTGTGAGAAGCCTGTATTGTTGTGCAATGAGACAAGTCATAGGTAAGTAGTGGCATGGACTGGGGAAGTAAGAAGAATAGAAGAGGGTGTTAGCTGGTAGAGCAAAGGAGGGGCTGACTGTCTCAGGCAGAGGAAACCCAGACAAGCAATGACTGGAACAATGAGGTTCAGGTAATAAGTCATCTGGGATACCCACGACCTCATAGTCACAGCCCTGTCCCTACCCTGATAGCTTAGGGGAAAGGTTAGGATGGACCCACATGCCTGATGCACAGGTATGAGACTGACTTTTGTACATGGCTTTTCTTTGTCTTTGGTTGTCTGCAAAGTGTGCCTGGTCGTTTCTCTGTTCTTCCTTGTGCCTTCCTTGCAAGTGACTTTGCAGTTCATGTCCTCTGAAAGGAGATATTCATGATCCAGGATAAAGTGTTAATGAGGACAGACACATAATACAACCAACACAATACAGTCTGAGTACGTTATACTTATGTATTTATATCTATATACATATATGTTTGTAACAACAATTAATGAAGGAAGAAGTGATGAATTTGAAGAGAGAAAGGGGTATCTGTACTGCCCCCCACTGGCAGGATTTGCATGGTCGAACAGGAAGGGGAAAAATGATATAATTATATTAAAATCTCAAAAGAAAAAAGAAGCAACAGCAACAATAATAAAGGTTTTTCCTAATAACAATCCCCTGGAGTCTATTTCTTTGTGGGTCTGAGTTTTACCCTGATGCTAGACCACTGGGGAGGCAAAATGCAGGAAGCTTGATTATTATTGTTTTATATGTGTGTGTGTGTGATATAATATATATCTCTCCCCTACTGAATCTATTTAATGTTGCCCTTATTTAGGCTAAACACTCGGGGTATGGGTATGTTCCCTCCTAAAGGATTTTCCAGAGAGCTTCGATGGCCATGGCTGCCTTGTGACACCCTCCAACAGTTAGGGATGGGGGATGGTTAGAACATTAACCAGAGTGCATTGCGGGGACTGCATGGAGGAGACACGTGCTTCGTGCTTCGAGGCTCCACGAGGGCTCCCCACAGCAGCACTTTCTCCCTTGCTCCCCAATCCCTCCAGAGTCACAGCTCCCGGAGGAACTGACTTCTCTTCTCTTCTCTCCCTCCTTTTCATTTTTTTCTTCTTTTTTTTTGGTTTAGGTGAGAAGCCTGGGAAGGAGCTAGAGGAGGTGAAGCTGCAGAATGCCAGCAAGCAGATTGTCCAGAATGCCATCCTGCAAGCCATGCGGCAAGTCTCCCAGGAGAGCCTGCGGAGGGAAGGCAGACCCAGTGACAGCAGGGCCTGGGGCCAGCTGGGAGGGCGCGAGCTGACCAAGAAACATGAAAAGAAGTAACAGGTGCTGCTGGCTCTGGCTCTCGTCACGTGCTTGGTCTCTGCCTTTCCTGTTAGCATAGGACGCGGTCGCCAAAATGTTGCCAATAAGCGAAGCAGAGTCATGGATGCCTGTCAGTAGGATGGGTTCACGCTGCGTTAGGGGCTCTTCATGTCTTTGTAATACCTCCGGAAGCAGCTGAGCCAGACATGGCACTCACACCACGAAAGTCATTTTATAACAAACCTGTTTTCCAAGTTCTTTAAAAGAAAAAAAAAAAAAAAACAAAGAATTCGACGTCTTGTTTATTTATTCATTCTTTTTATGTATAATTCAACCAGCAGCCTTTATTCCCCTTCTGGGTTACTGAGTGCCGTTCTGCTTTCTTCATAACTATTAAAAGACACACTAGAAAGATGACAGGATAGGGGTTTAGCCCTGTTCAAATACAGGTTCGCAGGCTGTTATGATGGTATAAGTATAGGTTCAAGGTCAAATTGAGCAGGCATTTTCTGAGCCCAGCCCTGCACTACAGCTTATGTTTAAAACACTCCAAGAAAAAGAGAGGGAGACACGTTTATCCTGTGTGAGAACTCAGCCTTTTTAATCTCTGTTCTCTGAATTGTTTGCCGTTGTGATTTACCTTCGGTGCCTAGATCTGGTGTTCTTAGCTGTGGGTTAAGTGAGATGCCGGAGTCTGTATGCATGTCTTGCTGACGAAGCAGATCTATGGCAGCCATCTTGGACAGCCATACTCTGCATATACTCTGAGCCCCCAAGCTGCTCCTCACCCTGCATTTACCTACCCCGTGGGTGGAGAGGGCTGCACGTCCTTGGCAGGGAGTCAGACCCTATGATCACTGCACCACCATCCAGCCCTGCATTTTCACTGGTCCCCCTACTGACCGGGATTCTCCTTCTTCCCCAAAAGAAATCAGCATGACCACTGTACAAAACCCATAAGGTCACGGGCTCAGGAGACTGTTTTATTTTTAACTCTCTGAGGCGTGTAAACAGAAGGAGAAGAGTGAAAGTGGCTGCAGGCTGAAGGGGTTTGGAGAGATGTGTGTGCATGTGTATCAGCGTATCCATCTCCATTCAACCCCATAACTTCCTGCTGCTCTTGTGTGGACAACAGATGTCTCTCTGAAGACATCCTTTAGAGTCCATTTACTATGCTTCAGAGAGACCACTGGGCTGGTGCTCCTTGGGACAACAGAAAAATTTAGCCTTGGTTAGAAACCTTTGGTCTACAGAGTGTCAGTGTCTACATTGACATGCGTTCTAAATGTAAAGTATTGCTACCGTACAAAGTGTGGCCAGTGTTCAGACACCTCCAGAATTCCAATATTCTATGCTATGCGTGACCAGGGATAATACAGATAACATTAGATGGGTAAAACTATTTATTTTTACCATATTAGACTATTTTTGGTGGTGCATAGGTGGAACAAATTAATTTAGAGAGAGAGAATCCATGGGGGGGACAAAGGATTTGAAATTTCAGATATTGTTTATTCATTGATGTTTTAGAAGCAGAACTCATGGCAATTAAAGAATGAACCTAAGATCATATGGTTGACACAGTAGTGTAGCCTGGGAAATGAGTGGGGATAAGCACGTTTGGAGAAATTATCCAGATGTGCCCCCAGATGAGAAGCAAACCCAGTGCTTGTAGTTTGCAGGTGACCTGCCACTGTGTCTCTGCTGAGACATCTGTCTATACCCAACCTTGTTTCTCTGTCAAATGTCAGAAACATAAATATGTTATCTTTCTTCTCTGGTGTGTATGTACTACTATGCTACGGGTCTGGGAAATATTATTAAGTTCTGTATCTAAATACTATTTATAAATAAACTATATCCAGCTTTGAAATACGTATTCATATAGAGCAGTTTTTCTACACGCTATTTGTGTCTCTTACCTGCATATGACACCCAAGGCTTTCCATGGAAGTGTGTCTTCAAACCCTTTCCTACCATGGCCAGGAGAGGTAAGTCTTAATTGGTACTTTACTGTGACTCAGGGTAGCTTTGTCTATGGGAAAGAAGTGTACTAAGAAATGGAAAGCAAAGATAAGGAGATCTGGCTGGCCAAGTGTTCATTGTACTTTTGGTGGAGTAGGAGTCTGGACAAAGGAATCGTGACACTGAGTTCTGAGAGGACAGAGGGGCAGAGCCTTCCAGGGTGAGCACGTTATGAGGGATCCATGGAAGCCCAGTCAGAAGAAGGAATGTGGCTTAATTCACTCCCCAGTATGATGATACAACTATTGGGTTTCACAGGGGTCTGCGGGGCGTCACGTCACATAAACTTACAGTGAGTTTCCATCTGGTTGTTGTCACAAGCTCTCAGCTCTCAGTTTTCAAAATTGTGAGGAAAACTTATTTCATGTCTTTGATGTGTGGCAAGGTAAGGCACACAAGAAATTTTCCACCCTCCTATGCTCATCTGTTCATCCCAGCTTATCCATCTTCAGGACAGAACTAAAGAAAGAAACCCTTTTGTGTTATGTCTTCAGTGTGCAAACATTTTTTTTACAAGTAGACATGAACAATTTACTGGCTGCCTGGGATTCATTCTATCTTACCTCCCCCAACCCCCATTCTTGCTTAGTCTTTCCATTATAGGATTTTTAGGCTGCAAATAAATTAAGGTGTTTTCAAATCATTGAATTTGAACCATTCAGGAATGAGTACCTGAGTATTTTTCAAGGCAGTTTTATGACCCCTGTAGGAAAATACTACATAAGAAGGGAGCTTTGGATTTACTCACTGGAGTGGCTATTATAGAAAATGATACCTCTGACACAGATAACTCACTTAACACCTGTACTGCCCACAGTGATGTGAAGAGCCCATATTTGAGCAAATTCCTCTCCTAAGGGAACTTGAGTTGGTGACATTTTCTCAAATGCATGACCTTGTTTATCTTATTGATACAGCCTCACAGGAAGGCCTAGGCAGAGAAAGATTTGACTAGGTCTGGGTGGGGATTAATATAATGCATGGAAAAAGTAAGCAGTGCCCAGCCTCAAAAAAGAGCCTACTGAGCTCAACCTGAACATTTGAATCAATCGAAACACAAATTTTAGGAGTACCTATGTCAAAATGGAAGAGTAAGATAGTCTTACAGAATACTTTCCTGGATACATTAAAACTACGATAGCAAAGAACCAGAAAAACCATTAGCCAGTAGAAGAAGCTCAATGCCATTAACCTCAGATAGTTGTAGCCTTACATTACTATAATGAAATGCTTGGGGCAGTCAAGTTATACAGACATAAGGTTGATTTATCTGATTGGGGAGTCTCATAGCTTTGGGATCCTGCTGATGGAGGCATGCTGTAACAAGAGCAGGCCAATGACAGTGTGACTCAAGGGATGCCACAGACCCTCCGGATCCCTAATCTGCGTGGGTTGAGTTCTCTGAAGCAAGTGAGGCAAAGATTCGGTGATTGACAAATAGACCACACAAGAGAGTATGAATCTGAGTGTCATTGTAAGATAGAGCATCAAGCCTTTTATACAGCGGGGTGGGGGTGGGGTGGGAGGGTGGTGGTGGTGGTGGTGGTGGTGGTGTAACCAGAAACCAGGTGAGGTACATCCATCAAGTTACAATGACACAATACAATAGGAATGAATACATCACAATTTGTGCTACTCCTTGTGGGAGCTGCTGGGGGGGAGGTAATGTATTACCACAATCCTCCTATTTCTTAGGCCCAGGTAAATTCTAAAGAAGAGGAATTTACTAACTTGCTTCTAATCTACAATTTAGTTTGCTATACCTGGTTGTAATGAAAATTCCTTTCCCAGTGGGAAGTCCATCTATATTCTCTAAAGCTATTGCCCTTAGCAAATGTTCTGCAGATCAAAGCTATTGTCCTTAGCAAACATTCTGCAGACCAGCTCTGAGCTGCTTTTGGCTCCTTTCTATATAATGCTAAATAGTTTCCCTGTCTCTAGATAGTTTTCTGAATTCCCACTGAAAATCAAGAATTCTCTAGGACCATTGGAACGCTGGAAGGCTTAGCTTGTGTCAGGATTTATTCTATGCTTATAATAAAAATCCTACTAAATGAGCATGTGGATCCATATGCCAGACTAATGCAGGGATAAATCTGGGCTTTCTAGCTATGGGAATGCCAAGGTTCCAGGAGGATGGGTTTCCTTTGAAACTCTTTGCCTCAGGACTGCTTCCAGGTTTTCAGGCCTGCCAAGCAAGTCACTACTGGAGTGGATGTCGCAAAGGGAGAGTGTGACTCAGGGTCTGCTGGCAGACCAAGACTTCATAAACCCAGTTAAAGGCTTGCGCCTGATGATTCTAGTACTTCCAACAAGGCTCTCCATCATAAAGGCTCTCTCATTTTCTGAAACTGTTACCTTGAGGACCAAACTTTTAACCCCTGGGCTTTCTTAGATGCTCATCTGAACCATACTAGTAGTCATGGAAACAGGAGACAGTAGGGAGCAAAGTAGAAGATCATATAGTGTGTAAATAGCATCCTGAGCCTGGGGTGAGGACATTAGGGTTCTTTACCCTTGGTCTTCTTGCTACAGTGCAATAGTCAAAACCATTGGGAAGAAGCACATGAGACAGCAGAAGAGAATGTTTTCAGGTAAAAGGGGCAAACTCATCAAGTGGAAAGAAAACAAAGGAAAAAAGAAGGAAATATGTACATTTCTAGAATATATAATATGTTAGAAAAATATATACAGAATGCTCTATGCATATACTACCAGAGTATAAGAAAAAAAAATTGTGAGACTTTTGGACTGACAGGGAGTATCTTCAAAGGGCAATTTCCAGACGGATATAAGATTTCTTCAGAATGATGTTCAATGCCCCAACACATGGGTGAAAGGCAAACATAGAGCTGTGACCGAAGGACAGGGGGAAGGGAGGACGGAGTGGGTGGGAGGGAGGCCGGGAGGTGGGGGGGAGGCCGGGGGAAGGGAGGACAGGCGGAAAGGAGGACAGGGGAAGCGAGGATGGGGCACAATGGGAAGGAAGTGCATATTTGCAGCCAGTATGTCACTTTACATTAAAAGCAAGGATGAAAAATTCTTAGTATTTACCTGTGCTTGTGAGCCTCCGTGAAAGCACATTTCTCACCATGAACTTGAGTCAATGAAAAGATATGAAAATAAACACTTAAGGAATGGAGAGGTCACATTGAAAGGATGGGTAAGAACAGTGCTCTTCATTAAGTATAAAATGGTCAAGAGAGAATCGTGACAGTTCTGACANAAAGGAAGAAGTATGCAAATTGGTGTGTCTCCATGGCCCGGGAAGGTTAGTAGCGAAGCTAAGGATATGGGAAAGGGAAATGATGTCATGTTCGTGACTTCACCCACTGAAGAAAGGAAAACATTTATATGGCTTCAAATAGAATGATCTAGGTTATAAATCCGAAGCGTCCCAACCTTTTATTAGATTTTATCATTTCTTCTTAACCTTAGAGCAGTGCATCAGAAAACAGGAGAAGAGGAGAGAGTTGTGCAAATGGTCTCCCTGTTTCCACTTCTTTTTACCTTTCCAATAAGTTCAGAATATATCATTTATAATATATGTGGACTTTATTCTTTTTCTTTCTCTCTTGTTTTTTTTTTGGGGGGGGGGCTAGGGAAAGAATCCCTTGATGCACAGGAAGCATTTTTGCTGCAGATGAAGGGCAAGAGTAACTTGCAGAGAACAAGAATTCTTTTAAACATTAGAATTAGGCCGAAGGCTGTCCACAGTTTAAGTAAGGAGGGAGAAAAGGATGGCATATCCCTAGTTGGCTCTCCAGTGTTGAAAGCAGTTGCTAGTGAAGTCTATGTCTTCCTTCAGCTGAATGTTCATGTAACTGAGTAAGAACCTTGACCACACACCTGGCCCTTGTGTTCAAAGGATTACTCCATCGCATGCTTTCACGTGAACGCTTCACTAATTGAGTTATTTGTGTTACCATCCATCCATATGGCCTCAAATTTGCCGCTTCCCTCTGCACAGATGGTGTCCTGCTGTGAAGGCTGTTGACTTTTCCTGAGGGCTTTTGCTACATATAGCCATGTTCTCAGCCTATGTAAGGGACACACTGGAAATCGGAGAGAGTTAAAGCTGTAAGAGCAGCATCCCAGGCACTGCTGATGGGAGCTGGGGCATAAACATGCCAGCGTTCTCACCTCTCAGGTGGACCATCTCAGAAATACATGTCCCAGCCTCCTAGTTGTCTTCTGATGGAGGCCAGATGTGTACAACCCTGCAATCTCCTTCTCTTGTCTCTCCTGCTTTCCTAGGATGAGTTCTTGAATCAAACCATCATGCTTGCTCCAGTCCTGTCTCAGCATCTAACTTCAAAGGGCTCGTCACTGAAGAGTGGTGTTACCGTGCTTCTGTCCAAGAAAGCTGAGACTACTCATGATTTGTGCTTTGATGCATGGAACCAAGAGGAACTAGAGGAACCAAGAGGAACCAGCAAATTGTGCCAGCCGAATACTGACCCGTGGTTTGTTACTCAGAGAATGGTTGAGAACTCAGATGCGTGGTGTGCTTTGATTTTATTGCAGGTGTCTTGGTCATCTCAGGATGAATTTACTGTTGGCTCTGTTTTCTACATTGACTAATTGATAGACGTTGGATCCACATACATATCAAATAGACACTGGAGGCTGGTATCTGAAGGGAAGGAGGCAGAGAGACCATTGCCAGGCCCTGTAATTTACAAAGCTAAATAAAAGAGACCTAGTGTATAGAAATCAAATTTCAGGAGCAATAGTCTCACCAGATTTCCTTTCTGAAACAGAATATATGTGGGAAAGTACTGGAACAGAGACACCCTTCATTTATTCTGCTGGTTTTTGAAATATTGAGAAATTATTCCATATATGTCTGTAGATTTTGTTTTTAAGTTTACAGATTTTGGAAGATGGTTGGATGGGTAAATTCAAGAACACAGGACTCTGAGAGCCAGGGATCTGTCTTCAACTTCAGGCTTACTTGCTAAAAAATACCTTGTGTTCTCCATTCACATATACAACATCAATGGAACAACATCTCTATTATTAGATTATTTGTTTAATTATTATTTTCATGGTGATACCATGTGCCTCATAAAAAAGGATCCTGTTCTATACAGGCTTTTTTTTTATCAAGTAGACAGGAACTAGAGACAGATGGGAAAAGAGGAGATGTCAGTTGAAGAACTGATTCCATCAAATTGGCCTGTGGGAATGCCTATAAGATATTTTCTTGGTTAATGGCTAATGTGGGAAGGCCCATCCCACTGTGGGCTTTAGGCCCCCTGGGCAGGTGGTCCTTGGTTATATATGAAAGCAAGTTGAGCATCCATGGAGAGCATGCCAGTAAACAGTACTGCTCTGTGGTCTCTGCTTCAGTTCCTGTCTCCAGTGTAACTCATAAGCCAAAGGACTCCTTTTCTCTTCCAAGTTTGTTTGGTCATTGCTTTATCACAGCCTCAGAGAGAAAACTAGTCAGCTCTCCAGTGTTAAACCCATGTATGGCTGGAGTAGAGTTCCAGCAAAGGGTAAGCTCCCAGTGAATTTAACATTGGACTCTTTACATGCCCAATATTAACAAGCTTTATCAACTTTCCCACTTGTCTCCTTATTTGTGGAATCCATGCTGGCAAATACTGTTATGTTCCTTTCTATTTCTAAAGGTAAATGATCCTCTGTGTTTCATGGTTTTTGCTGAGGCATCACCAAATTGGGCAGCTTGATGCCTTTTTATTTATATGTATAACTTACATATCCACTACTCAAGAAATATTATTTTTAGCTTCCTCCAAACAAAATAAGTGTCAAGAGTTGTATAATCATAGACCAGCCTTACTCATTTTGAAATTCATATGAATATATATGAATGTGTATACTCTTTCCCTCTCAGTAAGAGATTTAATCATGGCCTTGAAACCTGAGGTAATATGTTGTTTTTATTTGCTGCATATTATATTGTATGAATATAACACTGTTACTTACTCAAACACTGAATATTAGGGCACACTAACATTGCTTATTATAAATATAGATCCTAATAAGCATTCTTATACACATATTTGGCTGGGTATATGACACTTCCCCTGAGTATTCAGGGACAGAGTTACAGGGTCATAGTGTATATATACATTTAATTTGAAGGACTCTGCTGAAGGTGTTTCCAATGCGGTAGTACTAATTTATCTTCTTACTCTTTTTTTTTTTTAATCTTCCTACTCTTATATGATGGACTGTATTCCTTAGTTCTCCTTAAAGGAAAGAATGGAGTTGAGAAATAGTTTAAGCAAAAGTTGACATAGTAAAGCAAAGCAAACCCCATGTACCCAAAGGTTCAGGGTAGCATAGTTCAAGGTGTGAGAATAACCAAGGAGTTCTGGGTTGGGGAATTTTACAGTTTTGCTTTTTTAAGCTTGGTTCATGTGGTGGTTTGAATATTCTTGGCCCAGGGAATGGCCCTATTAGGCGGTGTGGCCTTGTTGGAGTAGGTATGGCCTTGTTGGAGCAAGTGTGTCACTGTGGGGACGGGGTTTAAGACCCTCATCCTAGCTGCCTGGAAGTCAGTCTTCTCCTATCAGCCTTCAGATGAAGTCGCAGAACTCTCAGCTCCTCCCTCACCACGCCTGCTTGGACATTGCTATATTCCCACCTCGATGATAATGGGCTAAACCTCCGAACCTGTAAGCTAGTCCCAATTAAATGTTGTCCTTATAAGAGTTGTCTTGGTCATGGTGTCTGTTCACAGCAGTAAAACCCTCACTAAGACGGTTCCCCTCAGTGTTAAGTCTCTCCCCTTGGGTATCATCTTTGTTTTAGTCTACTCTACTGCGCATGCTCTGGAGTTGGGATGTCTCCCTCCTCCTCCTCCTCCTCCTCCTCCTCCTCCTCCTCCTCCTCCTCCTCTTCTTCTTCTTCTTCTTCTTCTTCTTCTTCTTCTTCTTCTTCTTCTTCTTCTTCTTCTTCTTCTTCTTCTTCTCCATTCTTAGGATGTTTGTTTGCTGGTGGACATGTGCAGTCATTTTAGAAAGTGCCCTGGAACCTTTATTTCTGGTTTGGTGGAAGAGCCAAGCNTTACAGAAGTCTCCTTCTCTCTTAACTGCCTTCCCAGGGTGTGTAATACTTGGCAAGGTCTTCTACCAGTTACAGAAGACTGAGAGCCACCAAAAGGTTGTTCCCATGCAAAAGAAGAAAGAAGGTCCAGTTCTATATTTCTTCCCACAAAGCTACACCTTTTTTTTTTTTTTTTTTTTTTTTTTTTAGAAGATACAGCTCTTGGTTAAAGATCTAGATTTATATTTAAATATTGCCTTTTGCTCTTGATTCATTAAACAACAACAACAACAGCAACAACAACAAGAACAGGACTGTAGAGTAGAAGGAAATGTGTCAAACTCCCTCTAGGCGTAAAAGTGTGTCATTGATGTTACTAAGGGATTTGTTCAAGGAAACCTGCAAGCTTAGAAAAGTTCAAGGTACTGCATAGAGTCAGGTAAAAAGGAAAAGCATTAAGAACTGTGTTCAGGGACAAGAAATGGAGCAGAGACTGAAGGAAAGGCCATCCAGAGACCACCCTAACCCTACCCTTGGGATCCATCCTATCTGCAGACATCAAAACCTGACACTATTGAGTAGAGGGCAGGAAATAATCAAACTCAGGGCTGAAATCAACCAAGTGGAAACAAAAAGAACTATTCAAAGAATCAACCAAATCAGGAGCTGGTTCTTTGAGAAAATCAACAAGATAGATGAATCCTTAGCCAGACTAACTAGAGGGCACAGGGACAGTATTCTAATTAACAAAATCAGAAATGGAAAAAAGGAGACATAACAACAGAACCTGAGGAAATCCAAACATCATCAGATCCTACTACAAAAGGATATACTCAACAAAACCGGAAAACCTGCATGAAATGGACAACTTCCTAGACAGATACCAGGTACCAAGATTAAATCAGGATCAGATTAACGATCTAAACAATCCCATTTCCCCTAAAGAAATAGAAGCAGTCATCAATAGTCTCCCAACCAGAAAAAGCTCAGGACCAGATGGGTTTAGTGCAGAGTTTTATTAGATCTTCAAAGAAGAACTAATTTCAACTCTCTTCAAACTATTCCACAAAATAGATAAGAAGGTACTCTAGCCAATTCATTCTATGAAGCCACAATTACTCTGATACCTAAACCACACAAAGATACAAGAAAGAAAGAGAAAGTCAGACCAATTTCTCTTATGAATATCGATGCAAAAATACTCAATAAAATCCTCGCAAACCAAATCCAAGAACACATCAAAACGATCATCCATCATGACCAAGTAGGACTCATTCCAGGGATGCAGGGATGGTTTAATATATGGAAATCCAACAACATAATTCACTATATAAACAAATTCAAAGACAAAAACCACATGATCATCTCTTTAGATGCTGAGCAAGCATTTGACAAAATCCAACACCCTGTAGTGATAAAAGTCTTGGAAAGATCAGGAATTCAAGGCTCATACCTCATCATAATAAAAGCAATCTACAGCAAATCGGTAGCCAACATCAAACTAAATGGAGAGAAACACTAAAATCAGGGACTAGACAAGGCTGCCCACTTTCTCCCTACCTATTCAATATAGTACTTGAAGTCCTAGCCAGAGCAATTAGACAACAAAAGGAGATCAAGGGGATACAAATTGGAAAGGAAGAAGTCAAAATATCACTATTTGCAGATGATGTGATAGTATATATAAGTGACCCTAAAAATTCCACCAGAGAACTTCTAAACCTGGTAAACAGCTTCAGTGCAGTAGCTGGATATAAAATTAATTCCAACAAACCAGTGGCCTTTCTCTACACAAAGGATAAACGGGATGAGAAAGAAATTAGGGAAACAACACCCTTCGCAATAGTCACAAATAATATAAAATACCTTGGTGTGACTCTAAGGAAGTGAAAGATCTGTATGATAAGAACTTCAAGTCTATGAAGAAAGAAATTGAAGAAGATCTCAGAAGATGGAAAGATCTCCCATGCTCATGGATTGGCAGGATTAATATAGTCAAAATGGCTATCCAGCTGAAAGCAATCTACAGATTCAATACAATCCCCATCAAAATTCCAACTCAATTCTTAGTTAGAAAGGGCAATTTGCAAATTCATCTGGAATAATAAAATACCTACGATAGCAAAAACTCTTCTCAACAATAAAAGAACCTCTGGTGGAATCACCATTCCTGACCTCAAGCTGTACTACAGAGCAACTGTGATAAAAAACTGCATGGTACTGGTACAGCGTCAGACAGGTAGATTATTGTGATAGAATTGAAGACCCAGAAATGAATCCACACACCTATGGTCACTTGATTCTTGACAAGGGATCTAAAACCATCCTTGGAAAGAAGACAGCATATTCAACAAATGGTGCTGGCACAACTGGTGGTTATCATGTAGAAGAATACAAATTGACTCATTCTTATCTCCTTGTACAAAGTCTAAGTGGATCAAAGAACACATAAATCCAGAGACACTGAAACTTATAGAGGAGAAAGTGGGAAAAAGCCTCAACGATATGGGCACTGGGGAAAAATTCCTAAACAGAACAGCAATGGCTTGTTCTGTAAGATCAAATATCAACAAATGGGACCTCATGAAATTGTAAAGCTTCTGTAAGGCAAAAGACACTGTCAATAAGGTGACAAAAAAGTCACCAACAGATTGGGAAAGGATTTTTACCAATCCTAAATCTGATAGTGGACTAATATCTGATATATACAAAGAGCTCAAGAAGCTGGACTCCAGAAATTCAAATAACCCAATTAAAAATGGGGTACAGAGCTAAACAAAGAATTCTCAAGTGAGAAATACCGAAGGGATGAGAAGCACCTGAAAAAATGTTCCACATCCTTAATCATCAGGGAAATGCAAATCAAAACAACCTTGAGATTATACCTCACTCCAGTCAGAATAGCTAAGATCAAAAATTCAGGTGACAGCAGATGCTGGTGAGGACGTGGAGAAAGAGGAACACTCCTCCATTGCTGGTGGGATTGCAAGCTTGTACACCAACTCTGGAAGTCAGTCTGGTGGTTCCTCAGAAAATTGGACATAGTACTACTGGAGGATCCAGCAATACCTCTCCTGAGCATATACCCAGAAGATGTTGCAACTGGTAATAAGAACACATTCATAGCATCCTTATTTATAATAGCCAGAAGCTGGAAAGAGCCCAGATGTCCCTCAACAGAGGAATGGATAAAGAAAATGTCGTACATTTACACAATGGAGTACTACTCTGCTATTAAAAACAATGAATTTATGAAATTCTTGGGCAAATGGATATATCTGGAGGATATCATCCGTAGTGAAGTAACCCAATCACAAAAGAAGTCACTTGATATACACTCACTGATAAGTGGATATTAGCCCAGAAACTTAGAATACCCAAGATACAACTTGCAAAACACAAGAAAACAAGAAGAATGAAGACCAAAGTGTGGATACTTCATTCCTCCTTAGAATAGAAAACAAAACACCCATGAAAGGAGTTACAGAGACAAAATTTGGAGCTAAGATGAAAGGATGGACCATCCAGAGACTACCTCACTGGAGAATCTATCCCATAATCAGCCACGTAGCCCAGACACTATTGCATATGCCAGCAAGATTTTGCTGAAAGGACCCTGATATAGGTATTTTGAGAGAGGCTATGCCAGTGCCTGGCAAATACAGAAGTGGATGCTCACAGTCATCTATAGAATGGAACACAGGTCCCCCAATGAAGGAGCTAGAGAAAGTACCTAAGGAGCTAAAGGGGTCTGCAACCCTATAGGTGGAACAACAAAATGAACTAATCAGAACCCCCAGAGCTCGTGTCTCTGTATGAGCAGAAGATGGCCTAGTTGGAAGAGAGGCCCCTTGGTCTTGCAAACTTTATATGCCCCAGTACAGGGGAATGCCAGGGCCAAGAAGTGGGAGTGGGTGGGTAGGGGAGTATGGCAGGGGGAGGGTATAGGGGACTTTCAGGATAGCATTTGAAATGTAAATAAAGAAAATATCTAATAAAAAAGAAGAAGTGCTTGCTGACAGGAGCCTGGTATGGCTGTAGCCTGAGAGGCTCTGCATCTCTAAGACAGATGCCAACCATCGGACTGAGCCTGGGGACCCCAATGGAAGAATTAGAGGCAGGACTGAAGGAGCTGAAGGGGATTGCAACCCCACAGGAAGAACAACATCAACTAACCAGACCCCTCAGAGCTCCCGGGGACTAAGCCACCAACGAAAAAGTACACCTGGAGGGACCCATGGCTCCAGCTATATATGTAGGAGAGGATGGCCTTGTCTAGCATCAGTGGAAGGGGTGGCCCTTGGTCCTGTGGAGGCATGATGTCCCAGTGTAGAGGAATGCTAGGGAGTGGGTGGGTGGATGAGGGAGCACCCTCTGAGAGGCAAAAGGGAGGAGGATGGGATAAGAGGTTTGTGGAGGCAAGACCAGGAAGAGGGAACAACATGTGAAAGGTAAATCAATAAAATAACCAAATAATAATAATAATAATAATAATAATAATAATAATAAAATTGTGTGGGAACTCAAGATAGATTTGTTGTCAGAGTTTTCAAAGCAAAAGCCAGAGGAATGGCGGCTTTAGCAGGCTAGGCTTATCCCTACTTCTCAACACACCTGTTAAGAAAAGACAGGTACAAAAGAGGATAGCATTTGAAATGTAAATGAAGAAAATATCTAATAAAAAAAGGAAGAAAATAAAATCTGCAGAGAGAGAGATTTATCCAATGTAGCTGACTACTTTGGTGAGCTGACATGAGCTTTATGTTTAAACATAGGACAGCCGGTGTGCACAGTTAGGTGTTGTGGTCTGTGTGTGGTCCCACCCAAAGTTGAGCTGAGTGACCTGTGCTGCCAGTGTTTTGGTAAAGCTGTTAAGCCGGTAATTTGTTACTAAGGTGCATCCCAACACTCAGAAAACTGTCCACATCTGGAGGTGAGGATGTAGGCCCTGGGATATTTTGATCTTCCCAGAATTCAAAGCGACTGAAGAGAAAGGTTAAGGATAGTGCCTTATCTGTGTACCTTCAGCAATGTTGGAACACAAAATAAAGGCGGTGCTCCAAGATTTCATCCTGCTCTCCTTTACCTGACAATCTAAGAGAAGTACTCATGCTTTTTAGCAAGTACAGTTTCTGGAATGGCTGGCTGTTTCTGGTTAAAGGCATGTGAAAGTGAAGACATGAAATAGGGTATTCATGCAAATGCATCAGTCAGAAGATAGAAGCCAACAGACTCACCACATTACAAAATGATGGGGAGCCAGCCGTGGCTCCACTGTCAAAGAGTAGCTTTGCCACCACAGGGTAAACTGAGGCAGACAACAAGGCGTGGCTTCAGCGGGGGTTAGTGCTGAGAGCAGCTGACAGGGGTCGGTCCATATTGGGGTGGAGGGCTGCTGCCTCTGGCAGCCAGGGATTAGAGAAGGGGGGATTAAGTTCTCTTTCTCCCTCCGTCCCTCCCTCCCTCTTCCTTCCCTCCTCTCTCCCTCCCTCCCTCTTCCTTCCCTCCTCTCTCCCTCCTTCCCTCTTCCTTCCCTCCTCCCTCCCTCCCTCCCTCCCTCTCTCTCTCTCTCCCTTTCTCCAGAGCGTGCTCCCACACACAGAATGGTTGAAGCAAAAAGACAAGCCACAGTGATTAATTTTTCTCTTAGACCCCTTTTATATCTCTTAAGAAAAGTTTTTCTATTAGAAAGAAAATTACTTCATAGCCACAAGTTACACATTTTTCCAGAGATAATCGCCACAAGAACATGTTCTTCAAAAGCAGATTAAAATCATTACACAAAAGGAAATTACAGCAGGATATTGATTACATATTTCTTATATGAAACTTATATCTAACTAAACAATTCTCATATATCTTTCTTTCCAAATCTCATTGTGACCCCGAGCAGTAATTTTTAGTCATTGGTTAACAAAGTTTAAGCAGGCCAAATCTATAGTGGCAGGTTTCTCCCTATACTTGGTTGATAATCACCTGTATTACTATGGAGCAAGCCTTATGTCTTATGTCTTATTTTTGAAATTCTGATCAGCTGGGCTGGCTAATCATCTGTTCTCTGTTCTTATAATTGTTTGTTCTTTATTATAACATTATGATTTCCTGGTGCACACTGAAAATCTGTCACCCCATCCCTAGATCACATATGATCAAGGAACTTAGGCCCAGGGAGGAGTGTATGCTTTCTATGATCATTAACTTGTCCCAACCCTACTCTTCCTGTCTCTACAGTTGGGCATCTTGGTTAGAGTCAAGGTTACTGAGATACCTGTGAAAAGAAGAAAAAGTCATAACAAAAGAAAAAAAAAAAGAGCTCAAAGGTTGGTATTTGAAGAATTTGTACACATAGACGCTAATGGATGGGAAGAGACATTGATCGATGCTTCCGGACATCTTGTTAAGAGATCTCATGCACACAGTTATGATTTACACAAGTCCTGGGGGACCGACCCACTTACAGGATAGAATGGCGCATGGGGTGGCTACTCATTTCCTATCCTATTTATGGGCAGCACCTCTCAGGTTCCTTTCAGATATGGGATAAAGCTAAAGGCCTTTCTCTTATCTAATTACGGATGTGCGATTTGCTGACTGAATATTAGAGGGTCAGTCTCACCACTGACTGTTGCCTGCCCGCCTCCTGCATTTTTTTCCATAAGACAATTAACATAGAACTGAATCGTGTAGATTATTGTCCATCAGAAGTTATACCTTCCTAACCCAGAATAACAACTAATAGGAAAATACCCTAACCGAAGCCAGCCTCGTTTTGAAAACTAGTTTGAAACCGACTTTTGGATTATTTAGAATATATAAATGCCACAGTTTAAAAAGTAATAAATTTTAAGGCTGTTTCTATGCCTTTTGTGTGAAAATATTGTGCCAGGTTTATACACTGTGGGTTTTAGCCACCACCCGGCATTCAGTTCAACAGTTTATAACTGGCCAAATAAAATCATGAGACATTGATATTGAGAGGCATTATATATAGTGTTCCCGGAGCTCTACAATATTTTCTAGAACTCTGCAGTCAATGAGGTCGGGAATCTGTTCTTCAGGTTGTCAAGTTGGAAACTGTACATGGTGGTCCACTCTCGAAAATGGACAGTATGCTTACCGCATTCATGGACCCAGAGATGTGACAAAATCCATCACCTATTCTGTTATTGACAAGATACCCGCTATAGTTTACCATATATATATATATATATATATATATATATATATATATATATATATATATATATATATTAAGGCCTAGTATTGGAGGACATATGATCACTTTTAGGGATTGTCTATTTTTTATTTTAAAATTTATTTGTTTATTTTATGCATATGAGTACACTGAAGCTGTCTTCAGACATACTAAAAGAGAGCGGCGAATCCCATTACAGATGGCTGTGAGCCACCATGTGGTTGCTGAGAATTAAACTCAGGACCTTAGGAAGAGCAGTAGGTGCTCTTAATGACAGCCATCTCTCCAGCCCCCAGTGATTATCGTATGAAAGTGTTCATCAATCCTTTCTGTAGTACTTCTAAAGCATTTCTGGTCAAATCTCTTAGTCTGTAATTGCCATGCTTTGAAACTTGAAATTACTCTTCAGTCCTTTGAATCTTAATTTTTGTTTTGGCTTCACAGTGCTCTGTAAATGCATATTCAAGGGCCACATGGCATAACTTGGTTTGGATATTTAATTGTTTTAAAGCAATAAATTATTCTTACATTAAAACTTTATACATCTTGGATAGTTTTTCCTTTTATTCTTGGTTTTGTCCTTCTAATTTTTAATTGTAAAAGAAAAATAATGTGGACCCTTGCATTCCATTTTGATCAGTGCAGTGATGTATAGCAACATTAATGATGTGTAATTTAATTCAATGTGTGTGTGTTAGCCATTTAAGTTTTGAAAAGACACATTAAAAGATTTAGAGCTGTGTGTATAATGTGTTCATTGCATTAGAAGCTTTGTGTTACTGTAACAAAGTCCCGAGATAATGAGCATTGCTAGAGAAAAATCTTGTCTGGGTTCCTGACTTAGGTTTCTGACCAGGAACTGTAACCCACTTTGTTTAGAATCCATAACTAGACAGCCCCTGAAGGTGGAATGTCATATAGCAAAACTTCGACAAAGAGAGGAACTAGGAGATCCAGAGTTCACTCTTCTCTGAAAAAGTATGCTTCTAATGACATAGAGACCTTCCATTAGGACCCACCTCTCGGTAGCAACATCCTGGAGATGCAGGCTTTACCACATGTATGATCATCAAACACATACTATCAAAATTATAACACCATAATTAGATTTTTTAACCCTGTGGCATTTCTAGATTTTTTTTACAGAAAAAGTATCCTATACACTTGGAGTAATGTTTATTTACTATATTTATGTCTTCCTTTATATCTTCCTGGATAAAACTTTATGTCATGTTTACACAAGCTAGAGTCATCATAGAGGAGGGAGCCTCAACAGATGAAATGAATGTCTCTATAAGATCAGGCTGTAGATAATCCTGTGTGGGTATTTTCTAAATTAGTAATTGATGGGAGAGGGTCCAGCCTATTGTGGGTGGTTCTGGTTTCTATAAGAAAGCAGCCTGAGCAAGCCATAGGAGCAAGTTAGTAAGCAGCATCCCTCCATGGCCTCTGCACCAGCTCCTCCATCCAAGCATCTGCCTTGTTTGAGTTCTTGTCTTGACTTCCTTTGCTGATGAACAGTGATGTGTTTGCATAAGCAAAATAAGCCCTTTCCTCCCCATGGTGTTTCATCACAGCAATAGCGACCTTAATGAAGACAAGTTGGTGCCAGGATATTGGCATATTGCTGTGACAGACCTGACCATGTTTTTGGAAGGATTGTTGAAGGACTTTCAGGTTGGAAAAACCACTGACTGTTGAGGGCTCATGAGGTGTTCTAGAGGAGTTTGGAAGATAAGACTGTTGAGAACAGTGTAGACAATGCAGGCCTGGGTTGTGAAGTTTTCAGAGGGAAGTTTCAAGACTCTAATCAGGGATGTTTGCCATTCTGATCAACTGGGGCTGAAGAGACAGTCAGCTGTGATTCATAAGAGACCAGCACGATCGAAGTGAAAACATTGTGTTACTGAGACCGTTGATGCTAGTTAGCTGGAGTTGAGAAAGTAGCCGTGATTAAGGAGAGACCAGTATCGCTGAGGTGAAATCTACTGGCAAATATTTCCTCAGAGTCAGCACACAGCATCTGTGTTCCAGAGGTGGAGAAGGTACATTGTGTTGTACCTTGTACTGCAGCTGAACTTGGTAGTGTAAGAGTCACACAGTTGGTATTTGCTTTTAAAGGCATGTCGAAGTCATGGACGACACCTGAAACTTGGTACTGTAGAGGCCGGGAAAGCCCATGGGTGAAGGTGCAGTCCCAGAGGCTGTTGAAGGCCCAGGATAGAAGGGACAATGCAGAGAAGTTGAGGCTTGGCACCATGAAGAGTCTCTGACAGCCTGTTGTTGAAAAATGCAGTCCAGTTTCAGCAGAAGACCCCAGCATTTTCAAGATGCCTGGATCCTGGGATGACCACCAAGAACAGCAGCAGCAGTGGCATTTAAAACAAGCTGTATGTGCTACAGAGAGCAAAGCCAGAGATGTGATCCAAGATCCTTGGAGGAGAGCAGAAAACCGTGAGTGGATCTCAGACATCGGGCCTAGAGTGATTGACATTGTTAAGAGTTTGGTTTTGCTTTGTTCAGATCATGATTGTACTCTGGTTCTCCCTTCTTGAAATAAGAAAGTATTTAATTTAATTTTGATTTTACAGGAGTCCACAGTTGGGACTTCAAACTTTTAAAAGAGTTTTTTTTTTTTTTTTTTAGTTTTAGTTTTACAGAGAATTTGAATTTTGAAGGAGACGTGGCGTTTTTAGGTAGACAACTTTTAAGGTGGATTTGTAAGGTTGTGAACCTTACATTTTAAATTGTCAAATGTTTTATATTGTGACATCATTATTGACGTGGAATCCTGGAGATGAACGGAAAGGAAAGATTGTGGATCAACGGTGATGACTTTGTTTGTCAAGTTGACTTGTAAGTGGTCAGTTGTCCTGGCTGGTTTTATATCAACTTGATACAAGCTAGAGCCATCAGAGGGGAGGGAGTCTCAGTTGAGAAAATGCCTCAATAAGTTGGGGCTCCAGGCAAGCCTGTAGAGTATTTTCTTAATTAGTGATCAAGGTGAGAGGGCCCAGCCTATTGTGGGTGGTACCACCTCAGAGCAGGTGGTCCTGGGTTCTAGAAGAAAGTAGGGTGAGGGCTGAAGAGATGGCTCAGCAGTTGAGAGTTAAGAGCAGTTATACAGGGGAACGCCGGGGCCAAGGGGTGGGAGCGGGTGGGTAGGGGAGCAGGGCCGTGAGGGGGGAGGATACAGGGAACTTTCTGGATAACACTTGAAATGTAAATGAAGAAAATATCTAATAAAAGTTGAAAAAAAAAAAAAAAAAAAAGACTGCTCTTCCAGTGGTCCTGAGTTCAATTCCCAGCAACCACATGGTGGCGCACAACCATCTGTAATGGGATCTGATGCCCTCTTCTGGTGTGTCTGAAGACACTGACAGTGTATTCACATACGTGACATAAATAAATACATTTTTAAAAAAAGAAGTATGAGCAAACAATGGGGAGTAAGCCAGTGAGCAGCACCTCTCCATGACCTCTGCATCAGTTCCTGACTTCAGGTTCCTGACCTGTTTGGGTTTCTTCTGTTCTGACTTCCTTAGAACACCGATATAAGTATACACAGAATAAACCCTTTCCTCTCAAATTGCTTTCACTATAGCATCATTAACTGTAAAAAGGTAACCCAGCAAAGCCAAGGTTAGCCTATTGAAAACAGGGATTATAGTGAAAATAGCAGTTAGTGAAATCTGAGGTACCCGTGAAATCTAGATCCTTCGATCCTTCGGCTACAGACACACCAGAGCGGAGAAAATCCCCACAATAGCAGTAGAGGGATTAGGAGGTGCCAGTCTCAAATGACACCTGGAGGGGACTGAGGGACTGTGGAGCTTTGCATAGGCATTGTGTGCACACGAGAGTCCTGACCCTTTCCTCAGCAGAGCGCCATGTTTACTGTCTGGCTTACAGACTGAGGGCCGACCATTCAGAAAAGCTGAGAGGGGTAACTTTGTGAGGGTCGCGTTCTGCGAGAAATGATGAAGCGTGGAACCAAGAGAGCAGAAAGCCTGAGAAAGAGGATGGCAAAGAATGGGGTGGAGGGGGGAAGACTGCTGATTTTCAGACCCAGACTTTAACCAGCGTTCTGATGGGCGTCTACTTGACTGTAGGAGGAGCACCGACTCTGAGCAGTGAGGAGCACTCTTGGTGTTTACAGAGCACGGGAGCACTCTTGGTGTTTACAGAGCACGAGATGGGTTCATTCACACCACAGCCACACACGATCGTTGTTCTCACACAGATGTGAACACTAAGAGAGGGTAGGTAGATATTTGTTTGAAAGTATTAAAAGGTGGCAGAATCGGGATTATCATTTTTTGGGGAGCCGACTCTTAGCAGAAAGCGGCTATCGTCTCTGCAGCCATCTCAGGCTATTTACTTACAGGTAAAACTTCCACCCTGATAAGAGACTTGTTTTCTTAGCATGATGTTTTTGCAAGAAGCCCACCACAGCTGAACACACTCTGACAACATCTTGTTTTTCTCTTAGACATCCTGGACTTGTGGTTAAGTGTCTCCAGCTGCACTCCCCAGCGAGTGCATATATACCCATAGTATCCTTCCAATAAACGATACTTGAGACTTGATCCTTTTTTTTTTTTTTCCGAGACAGGGTTTCTCTGTATAGCCCTGGCTGTCCTGGAACTCACTCTGTAGACCAGGCTGGCCTCGAACTCAGAAATCCGCCTGCCTCTGCCTCCCAAGTGCTGGGATTAAAGGCGTGCGCCACCATGCTCGCCTGTTTTGTTTCTATTCTTTGAGTCTCTTGCCCTTCAGTCCCCACTCTCTCTCTTGCAGACCCTGTTGACTGACCCTTGGACCAGGTCAATCATTGGTTTGCTTGTGCCTAAAGATCCCCACCTTACCTCAGCTCACTACCGACTTAATTTCTTAGTGTACAGTTACGTGTTGATCCTGATTACCCAGGGCATTTGAACAGCAAATGGGGGGTTGCTTGAACGAGTATTCATCCAGCCATCACATTCTGAAATTAGTTTCATTGTGACATATCAAGGTTACTGGAAGTTAATCATAATAGTGCATTAAAAGGTCTTGATTCAGTAGCGTGTATGATTTATAGTGGGAGAGAGGGCAGAAGACAAGAGGTTGTATGTGTTCATACACATACGTGTAGATTCCTACAGATGACTCTGGTTTGTAACTTGATTTACCCATACTGAACATAGCCTTCCTTGACCCTTAGGACGTTTGAGTTAGCAACGTTATAGCAGATGGGACAGGGAGATGAAAATGTTTAAGTAGATGAGTTGATGGATCAGGAAGATGTGTGATATCCCTGATGACTTGATATCGATGAATGTTTCTCTTTTTACCCAAGTATGTATAAGCCTGCCCTCATTTTGGGATTCTATTTATCTATTTGTGATAATGTATATAATAATATATTACATACACTATGTGTTACATATAATCTATATTCTATAATATATTCTAGTATATAATATATGTTATATGATGTATACTATATTGGATATTAGTTATTTCATTACTATATATTATCATGTCATTATTCAATTATTTTATTTTATATATTATTATATATTAGATATTATTACATAATACAATTATTACAAAATATATTTGGTATATTTATTGTATGTTATATATAACAAACATATTTTATATTATATGCTACATATCATATACACTATATTTATATATAATGCATATCAGACATATATAAAACATATAACATAGAACACACATCACAAAACAAAAACCCACAACACACAAAAAATTGCTTTGAACTATTTTTATATTAGAATGTAATATGTGCTTATGAAAAAGAAAACAAAACCACCCATAATCATACTGCTTACAGGGGATACTGTTGTTCCTGAAGTCATGCTGACCATGTTCATTTTGGGAATTTTAATATATTTATAACAAATTAATTACAAGGTTCTGTATCTGGTGTTTTAAATACATTTCCCCTCTTAGTAGGATATCCCAAATACTTCTCTTCATGTAAATAGCCATTCTAAACTTTGAGTCATACAATTTCCTAAGAATCTTCTTTGTAATTTAATACATCTCATACTAAAGAGTGTTTCTAGACCTTAGGATAGTAATTTTTAATCTACTCTGAACTTGAATTTCCAAGTGACTGTCATGTGCACTCTGACTTATAAGTTGAATTTATCCTTGACATTGCCAGGGTTGGTAACTTGAGCAGCAGGGATTAGAACTTTCAGACCTAAATCTGAGACAGGAGAATCTTGTGAGTGTGCTGATGAAACCAGAAAGAATAGAAATAAGAGAAAAATCGACTTAGGTTAACACCTGAGAGCCGAGTCACTTCTCCAAATTGACACTAGATGGCACCCTAGACGCTAAGAAAAATTCCGGGTGATTCTTGGAACAGGAGGCTCTACTGAAATTCAGAATTTTCAGTGACGATTATTTAATTCTTTTCTGAGTTGTGCGTTTTCTCTTTAGTACATGCGTTGGTAGACATGCACTTTGATTGGGTTAAAACTCGGCCTTTTCTTGCCTACTTGGTGAAAAGTTTTTTTTTTTTTTTTTTTTTTAATTTTTCTTTTTCTTTCATCTGTTAGTCTGAAGTAAAAACAAGCCCAAAACTCCAAAGAGCCAAATGCCAATCAGCTGTCTACGTAACTGTCTTGGACCACTGAACATTGGTTTTGAGGAGTGTTGACTTGGTTGTAAGTTGGTCTGCAAGAACACAAAACACCCTTTGCCTTTCTAATAAACTAGGCACAGTGTGAACTCTCGAAAGCCAGGCTTACCTGCTCCGTACATGTGGCCAGTGTGCACAGCAGCACCAAGGCCTGACCTGGACAAAGTCACCGCACTATGAAGTGTTATGTGCCAGTGTGGGCTTCTGTAGTCATGGTTGCCTGGCACTGGGGATGCCATTCATTAGGTGACCTCGCTCTGAATACCATAGAATGCACCTACACAGATCAGGATGTTGAGGGCCAGCTGTATCATGTGTGTGTGTGTGTGTGTGTGTGTGTGTGAATGAATGTATGTGTATATGTGAATATACACATATAGACATACATACACACACATATACATATAGACATACATGCATACATACATACACACATATACATATAGACATACATATATACACACACATATATATACATATAGACACACACACACACACACACACACAGACATTATATATCTATTTTTCTTTAGACCAGTACAAAGGAAACAATGTGAAACCAGGTCAAGCTTTAGAGAAAAGGTTCCTGTGAAGAGACTTGGTGAACTCAAACTGCCCGCAGCTACCAGTGTAACATGGCATAACATCCTATCCATGGTAAACTCTTTCATTAGTAGGATGAGTGTATTAACATCACACTAAGCCACGAGATAGAAATACCTAAACTAGTAGCATATCCATTTAATCCCAAGTTTCCTGCACTGTGCATAATTTTATGTATTATCACTTCGTTTGGGAGGAAACACAGAGGATTCGCCTCCATCAGCACTATTTAAACACACAAGTAAATCAAGGTCCATTTCATAACAGGACAGATGGACTGTTACTAAAGATAGGAGTTCTTCATTCCCATTATAATATGCGACAGATGTTTGTGGAAAGGTCATTACATAAAGACCGTTTCTATGTTTGGAGAGAAAAGCCTACTCCAGGAAGACAATCAAAAGATCAATAAAAGATTAAATTTCACTGATTACTACAAGTGGCTAATTTCTTGGGTTGTTGGTTAATTAAAAGGAATGTATTAGCTTTCTAATTTGAATCAGAAGAGCTTAGGTTAGGGATGTAGCTCAGTGGTAGACAGTTTGCCTAGCATGTGCAAGTCTCCTGGGTTCTATACCCAACACTGAAAAAGCAAGCAGATAATGGAGATACACAGAGAGAGAGAGACATACATAGACACACAGAGACAGGCTGGTATACACACATCCACACACATCCAATTACATACACACAGGGTCAGACAGACAGACAGACAGACAGGCACACACACACGGGAGTGTGTGTTAGGTTGAGTTTGACATTGATGAGTAGACAAATTTCCCAGCCAGCCTGCTTGCCTCTTTTGATAGGATAGATAGCTGCACTAATTCCAAGCATTCAGGAAGATCAATGTCTTTGTGGTCAAGCTTCAGTTTTTGTCTTTCTCAAGGAGAAGACTGTAGAAACAGAAATATCAGGTCAAGAAGAATGAACTTTGTCAAGGAGCTCAATACACATTACTGATTTGTTCTGGAAGCTCATTGGTACATCACATAGAAAAACCATCAGTTTTTTTCTTCTTGTTTATAAATTCCTCACTTAGCAATGCCCCACTCACAGCAGCACCACTTTAGAGATACGTGTTGGCTTTCCTGTTTTAGTGCAGATTTATGGCCTTTCTTTCTGAGAAAATGAGACTGTCCTCCTCTGAGTCCCTTACTTCAGTTAGTGTGATAGTTCCCACTTAATTGTGTGGCTTTGATGAACTTACTAGATCTCTGTTTTCTTGGAACTTGCGTTAGCTGGGCCTGATGGCGTTCAACATGTCTTCAAGGACAGTTTTTTTCTTTGCAAGCTTTTCCAGCTTTTCCTTCCACCCGTTAGAAAGCAGACTTGACATATTAGCAGGAAGACAATTCTTTAAATTACTTTGGTCTGATGTTGAAACCCAGACACTCTTCTAAGAAGTTTTTTTGAGAATCTTTGTGAATGTGCTCTGACTATCTTTAAAAAATAATGAGAGTGAAACTCCTTGGACTCTGAATCATAAGCTAGGATTCTGGACTTACAATTAAATATGTGTCTCCTTTTTGGGAGAACTTGGCTCATTTCTCTACTGGTTTGGAATTACTTGTGAAACATCTTGCAACAGATGCTATATATTATAGAGAAGAAGAGGAAGAGGAAGAGGAAGAGGAAGAGGAAGAGGAAGAGGAAGAAGAAGCAGCAGCAGCAGCAGCAGCAGCAGCAGCAGCTGCTGCTGCTGCTGCTGCCTGGATAGACAAAGCTCCCAGTGGATAGGACCAGTCACCTTTACAAGCTTCCCTGCAGAACTGATGGCTACAGATGGGTTCTGTGAGAAGGGGAATCAATGTCTCCAGTTGTCTACCCACTGAGTTGTCTACCACACTCCAGTGGCTTGTTCTAACTCCACAGCTACACAGATGGCTAACCTCATTGGATCACAAAAATAGACTAAAGACATGAATGTGAGAAAGAGACTTCTTAGGAGGGGGCATTGTATTGACAATTGTGGGAGGGAGATAAAATACATATTTAAAATGATCAGAGGGCAAGTTTAACTAATATAAGAGTAAGCAGCTGGGCGTGGTGGTGCACACCTTTGATCCCAGCACTCCGGAGGCAGAGGCAGGCAGATTTCTGAGTTCCAGGACAGCCAGGGCTATACAGAGAAACCCTGTCTCGAAAAACAAAACAAAAAAAGAAAAAAAAAAAAAAGAAAAGAGTAAGCTATTCATATGTGATCAGCAAGACAATGTATATTCATACTAAACTTTTGGAGAAGATAAGCATGAAAATACTTAGCAGGGATCCTTTGTTCTTCGTAGTAGGCGCATAGTCAAACAGCTTACAGACAGGTGGTTAAGGTGATGAAGTTTCAGGCAGATTTGGACCAGTGGTGATGCTGTTGCTGATGCAGATGCAGATGCTGATGCTGATGCTGATGCTGGCACTGGCACATGCACAGAGAAGTTTCTCTTGGAAGAATCTCCAAGCCTTTCTGTTTTTTTCTCATACACTATTTTGAATTTCCTAAGCCTTGGCTATGTGTCAAAAGACTATCTTAAAGAGGGAAATATAGGTGATTTATACTATAATCTCAAACAATTAAAATTTTATTTAAAAATTAAAAAAAAAAAGGTCAGAACTGGCACATAGGGCTCGGGAGATGGCTCAGAGGTTAAAGTGCTTGCAGTGCAAGAACCTAAGTAAATGCCTGATGAGTGTGGCAGCTCCTGCAGGTCAGAAAGCAGAGACAGTATCCCAGGAGCAAGCCAGCAAGCTAGACTAGCGATTCCAGTGAAAGGTCCTGTCACCAAAGAACACGGTGAGGTAGGATGCAGGAAGATTCTCCATGTGGTGGGCTTGAATAAGGGGCTCAAAGGCTCATACATTTGAATGTTTTGTTCTCAGTTGGTGGGTTGTTTAGGAAGAATTAGAAAGTATGATCCTATTGGTGGAGGAGTGTTACTGGGGGCAGGGGGAGCGGGGCTTTGAGGTTTCTGAAGCCCAAGCCAGGCACAGGCTGTCCCTCTGCTTCCATCTTGTTGATAAGATGTAAGCATGCCCCAAAGTAGATGCTTTTCTTTTATAAATTGCCTTTGTCATGGTCTCTTCACAGAGATGGAATAGGAACGAAGACACCTGCAATCAACCTCGGGCCTCGAGACGCGCGCGCACGCGCGCACACACACACACACACACACACACACACACACACACACACACACACAGGAAAACCTTGCAAGGTCAGTAGTTACTAAGATAAGAGGGAGATGGGGCCCTATAGCAGCTTCAGGTCAACACTGGCTTCTCCAGCTGATGTCATCCCTGTAGAGGAAAGCATCACTTTGCCTTCCTCTATGTCCTCATATGAATGAGGTTCTGCAAACTAGACTGAAAGGGGCAGACTAGCTAGAGAAAACTCAGGCAGTTTCATTAGCATGGGCATTGCAATTCAGTCTCACACATTCGTTAGCATGCGACACCCGTGAGCCATGACATACTCAGAGATGTCTAGGGCTCAGCCTCGTGACAAAGTGAGACACAAGATCTTTGAGTCTCTATAGAGGTAAATTAAAGAAAGACCAACATACAGTGAATTGGGGGTAATGCCTAGCTGGCAAGCACCTCAGGTGAGGGTCTAGAATTGTCTGTGTGGTTACTTTCTGTCAGGAGGGAAGAGGGGGCACTCTACAAATTTATTTCCCATCTTTAGGCAAATAGCAGCAGGATAGAGGTGTTCACCTACCTGTTGCTTCTCAGCTGTCCTCATTTCAAGAATAATGAAGTGCTGAAGGGCCCACCTTGTTGGTGTGCATGCCCGGCCTATCATCCAAGAGAGAAGAGAAGACCTCTCTCTTGAAGGATAAGTCCAGGTCCTACTAGCTAAGTTGTTTCTCAGGATCCCAAGGCTGGACCCAGGCCACATGCTCCCTTAAACTCAGTGACTTGATGAGAGGCGTCCAGGAACCTAATATTCATGAGGCGAGCTACCTGTGACAGGGAGGGGTGAGGCACACCAAGGAGCAGGGAAAGGCCATGTTTGGGTGGAGGTGACAATGGGAACTTCTTGTCAGCTTAGGTGTCAAGCAGACTTGGCAGCCATTGGGGCTAAACCTTTCTTTCATGGTCAACAAATGGTCAAGGACTGGGGCAGTAGGAGTGACTTGAGTAGGAGCCATTGACGTGTCCCGAGTGACATTTTGGCTCTGGAAGAGTGTTATTGTCCTGGCTTCCTAGAGGACCACTGATGGGTAGCTGTGCAAACCTGGCTCTAGCAGTCATGAATTGATGAGACTGCTGAGTAGCTGAAGGGTTCCTGGTAAAAAGTGTAGAGATGGCGTGAGTGTCGTTATTCCCAGTCTCTGCTGGTCAGAGATTGGGGTCGCGGCAATCCGTGTCTTCCATCTGGACTTTTCTGGGGGTGAAGAGGACTTGGGGTGTGTAGTTCTTAGCGCTTTGATGGATAGGTCAGTGGTTCACCAAATCTGTGCCTTCTTTCCTCTCTGCTTTGTGATATTTGATCAACTCATGCCTGTAGGCCAAGCGCTGGGGAGACTGAAGCAGGAGAATTGTGAGTTCAAGCAGGTCTGTGCTACATAGCAAGACTGTCTCACAAAAGAATGTCTGGCATTATAGTTCTGTGATAGAGTATTTTTCTCACTTGTAGCCTTTTCCAATGGCCAATCCCCAGCATTGTTATATGTGAGGGTGTGTGTGTGTGTGTGTGTGTGTGTGTGTCCATGGATGTGTACATGGATGAATACCTTAATCTCTTGATTAAAGGTTGTCCTCCTTTGGCAAATCCCTTTTGAAAAGTTATTTCCTCAATAATATGCTCCATCATTGGATGTTGTAGCTTTTTTCTAAATACTTGGACTTCAGCCTAGATTTTTGGAATTAGAAGAGTCCTGGATTTTATTTCTTGTCTTGTCACTTATAAGCTGTGTGACCTTGGACAAGTGGCAACTACTTAGAGGCTCTCTAAAAACAAGGGTTTTATTGCTTAAGCCAGAGTTAAGAATAATAAACAGTAAAACAGAATGCCCCCAGCTTAGTGGTATTAAGCCTTACAAGTATCATTATGAACTGTCTTTGCTTTCCTTTTTATGGGTCACCTGTGATGCTATTTGTTAACTGGAGGGTTTCTACATCTTTTGGATAGCCCAGGCAGCTATCCAAGAGAGTCGACATGGGATGGCACACTTGTCGCCTTAGCGGTTGGGCAATTCTGGCACAGGAAGTAGATACAAGATGTAGAGAAGGTTCTGAGGAGCACAGACAGCAAGTCCTTCCCCTCCAGGTTCATTTGCCCACCCTTGACTTTGGAGTGTTCCTCTCCCATTCATCCCCCTTTGCATAATATATATGGAAGAAAGGCTGTTCTCACCAGAATAAGAGTATTTAATGTCACAGTAGAGACCTCCTGCCAAAAATCATCAGACACCCACACACATACATAATCACAGCAAACCCATGAAGATCCTGGGGGTACCAAGAAGACATCAGCCCCAGAACCAGAACCATTGGAAGGAGGCAGCAAGAAGCTTGAGTGGAGATGGGACCTTTAAGAGCCCATTTGCTAAAGGGGTATTTTAAGGAAGGGAGCCTTGTCTAACAGAACACATTTGAACTGAATTTATGTTCAGAGGTCATGCTCTCTTTATATATCACAGGCTTAAACATGGGAGACAAAAACGCCTCTGAGGTGGAGAATTTAGCATTATAATAAGATTATTTTGAACCATGTTTGTTCTAACATCATTGTGAAGAGAGCCTGGTTGGTTTAAGCCAGTTCTTTGGGACCCTTTCTAGAAGCCTCACTTGCAATAAACAAAACTTGAACGGATGCAACAACTTCTTCAGTCACATGTGCCTGGTGACTAACGTTTCAGTTGTGTGTGTATGGTATATGTATATGGTATATAGTCATGTGTGCATGGGTTCACATTCCTGTACTGTATATGAATGTATATATAGTATATATTTGTGTGTACGTGATTATACATTTCTGAGCTGTGTATGAGTGCATGTATGGTATATGTATTCATGTGTACAGGGATATACATTCCTGTGCTATGTATGAGTGCAGATGTCTTGTTCTGTAAGTACCCGAACTTATGGGGCCAAGGTTACCTGACATGGTTACAAGGAATTAAACCAGGCTGGTTGGAGCAGCACAGACAAGACTGGGGTTGGGGCAGTTTTATTGAGAGTAATCAGACTTTCTACACCCTTCTCAGAAACAGAAGATGATGAGCATTTCCAGGATCAATACAGTTGTTGTTTCCAGGATACAATGACATTTCCAAGCTATACCTGCAAGATTAATGTCTAAGACTAAAAGTCCTGTTGAGCTTCCATGCTTCCTTGGCTTCTGAGGGAACCTACAAAGAACCAGAAAGCAGCCCCGGGAACTTCACTGCATATGGGAGCGTGATCTCGCAGGAACTGGCAGGAACTGGAAGGCACGCTGGGCCTCAGAAGCCATGAACACTAACCTGAAAAATATATGATACAATGTATCATAGTGAGGCCAGGCTGACTGCCTGGCTCCCTGAACTTTGCCCTCCATCTTCTTCCCAAACTAGAGGACTGGAGAGTAATGTTGGCTAAAGTGGTCTGCAGACATGGTGGACAGAACACCGTGTACAAGCAAGCGTACACAAGTTCCGATCCCAACACAATGTAAAAAGACAGATGTGGGAACACGTACCAATATTCCAGCACTGTGAATGGCAGGAGAATCTTCTGGCTCAGTAGCCACCATTGGAGCTCCAGGTTCACTGAAAGATGGTGTCGCAAGGGAAGAAGATGTCTGCTTTTTGAGGCCCCTCACTACAAAAATTGTATTAGCAATCATTGTTGCTTTGTCCTGTCTCCCTCTGTGCTACCCCATCCCTGGCTCCCAGTCTATAACAATGCTATCTGGAGATCTTCCCAATTAACATACAGATTTTCCGTGGTTGCCACCCCCTCCTCTATTTGCTAACATCCAGGGCCTCTTGTTTCCCAGGCAGAACAGTTAGAGATGCCATGTTAAGCTAACTGTGTGTGCAGGTGCACACAGAGCGCATAGCATGTGCTTTCCTCTCAGGTCCATTCACGTTGCCTCAGGGAGACATAGGGTAGAGTGGGAAGTGCTGCCAAAGTAGAAACTGGAGATCACCACCACAAACGCCAGGGAAATGGAGATGGGTCAGGCACAGCTCTAGCAGTGAGCTGTAGCAGGGGTTCCAAGCCATCCAAGGTCTCATGGCTTTATAGTTTAAGGAAAGTTTTAGTTCACAACTAAATTGAATAGAAGTTATAGTGATTTCCCATAAGGCATAGACACATCCCTACACATGTCTATCCTTTTGCAAGATACTCTATCAGAATGCACATTTCTTAATTGAACCCACACAGGTGTTACCAACACCCACCCTCCCCTGTAAGATCCCTGAAACAGGGTCACTCAAGTCCGGGGATGAGCTGGCACCCCAATAATTCGAGAGAAACCGCACTTGATGCAAAAGCACAAGAGGTTTCTTGTCATCTAGCTGAGGATGAGCTCCTACAGCCCAGGGGGAAAAGGAGTTCAACCCCTAGCTGTAACAGCAGGGGGTTTTTGAAGAAAAAGCACAGGAGGAGGGTTAAGATCAGAAGGAATGGGGAGTTGGGAGGAGTTACAGCTCTCTGGAGGTGCTGTCCTTGGTAAGATTACAAGGAATGAGGAGTTGGGAGTAGGGGGTGAGTTATAGCTTGTCCTTGTGGAGCTATCTCCAAGTCCCTGACACAGGGAGGCAGGCAGGCGCCTGGCCAATGGTTATCGCTTTTCTGACTGTAAGGTAGAGGAACAAAAGGCTTCTTGCTGGCTCTAGAGAAGAAAGAACTTTTGCTGGCTATATTTCTAGGGATTGGGGAAACAGGCTTGGGGGAGCGTTTGGGGTTTCTACATTTCAGGGGAAAACGCTTTAAGTCGGGGTCTCACATTTCTCACTCCTTCTAGTACATAGTTCTAATCTTAGAATTAGGAAAATTAAAATTAAACCTCTGGCCCAGCATAGTCCATATCTTTACACCCCAGGTAGTCTGCTATGTGTTGGCCTTGGGGAACTACTCCTTGGTGAAGAGACTGTTTTTGTAAATGCACTTTCTCTGAGGGTTTTTTTTTTTTTTTTTTTTTTTTTTGAGTCAGTGCAGGAATGTTCTAAAAGTCTAATCCTGCTATCAGGGCGCAAATTTCAAGAAACAAAGGAGGCCACCAAGTTCCTAGGGGGCAACCTTGGTGGTAGACCAAATTATGTCTTTAGTCTGTGATTATACCTGCCAGGTAAGAGTTAGAGGCTGATGGGGGTTTTTAGCTGTTAGTGAGGCACGTGCGGTGCTGTGTGAGCACAGTTTAAGAGGATCATCTGTCTGCTCTAGCTTCCAGGAATCATCTTGGGCTGTGGGAGGGGCTGTCTTTATGTGAGACAAGTGGATCTAGGCTGGGATATCGTCAACTTTGATAGTGGTGGGGCTTGTCAGAAGCACCAGGTAGGGTCTTTTCCATCTGGGTTCAAGGTTGCCGGATCGGTGGCACGGGACCAGGACAGGATCCCCTATTTGAAATTTATGTGGCACCACTGCGGTTCTTGGTTCGTATGTCTTCTTTAGCAATTCCCAGGCGTTTTTTCTGATCAGTTCAAGGAACTTCAAGCGAGCTAGCAGGGGTTGGGAAAAAGGAACATCAGGGTCAAGTATTCCCCCCTGCTTCTGTTAGGGGGTCGGTCCCCCATGGGGGAGTTCAAAGGGTGTAAGTTTAAATTTCCCTGGGGTGTTCCATATTCAGAACAAGGCAAAGGGAAGGAGAGCTGTCCAATCTTTTTGGCCAGTCTCTAAAGCTAATTTAGTTAAGGTTTCTTTTAATGTTCTATTCATCTGCTCTACCGGTCCTGAACTCTGGGGTCTATAAGCACAATGTAACTTCCAATCGATCCCCAATTGTTTGGCTAACCCCTGACTTACCTAGCCAATGAAGGAGGGGCCATGTTCTGGCTAAAGTACCTTAGGGATGCCAAATCTCGGGAAAATTTCCTCTAATATCTTCTTTGCCAGGACATTGGCAGTCTCCTTCTTGGTGGGGAAGGCTTCGACCCACCCTGAAAAAGTGTCTATAAAGACTAATAGATATTTATTACCGTACTTGGCTGGTTTAACTTTAGTAAAATCTACTTCCCAGTATGCCCTTGGCCAGTCACCTCTTAGCCGCTTTCCGGGGTCGTTCTTGTGGTGCCTGGCATTGGTGAGGGCACAGGCTTGGCATTTATTAACAATATTCTGGGCAACACTGGACAGTTTTATAACATAGTAGTTTGAGCTCTTGACAATTTCTTTGAGCTTCTTAGTTCCCAAGTGTGTGAGCTGGTGTAGATTGGCTACATATTGTGGCCCTTCTTTGGTGGGCAGGACCGAGCGACATCTTGGTTCTTAGCCACTCCGTAGGGAGTATACCCATATATCTCAGGTAGTTTGTCTATCAGTTCCTGATCTTCTGGAATGTAGTCAAAGCCTGTGTTTTTTTTTAGTGTTTTTGACTAGGCCATCCTCTGCTACGTATGCAGCTGGAGCCATGAGTCCCACCATGTGTTTTATTTGGTTAGTGGTTTAGTCCCTGGGAACTTTGGGGGTACTGGTTAGTTCATATTGTTGTTCCTCCTATGGTGCTGCAAACCGCTTCAGCTCCTTCAGTCCTTCCTCTGGCTCCTCCATTGGTGAACTTGTGCTCAGTCCAATGGCTGAGAGCATCCACCTCTGTGTTTGCCAGGCTCTGGCAGAGCCTCTCAGGTGATGGCTATATTAGGCACCTGTCAATAAGCACTCCTTGGCATCCATAATAGTGTCTGGGTTTGGTGTCTATATATGGGATGGATCCCCAGGTGGGGCAGTCTCTGAATGGCCTTTCCTTCAGTCTCTGTTCCACACTTTTTTTTTTATGGTGCTGTTTCAACTGTTGGTTATCATGTAGAAGAATTAAAATAGATCCATCCTTATCTCCTTGCACAAGTGGATCAAAGACCTCCACATAATACAAGATATACTGAAACTAATAAAAAAGAAAGTAGGGAAGAGTCTCGAACACATGGGCACAGGGGAAATTTTTATGAAGAGAACACCAATGGCTTATGCTTTAATAGCAAGAATTGACAAATGTTCCTTCTTTCACTGGCATTAGAGTCTACTTCTTCAGGATTCTACTGTCTACTGAAGACCAGCTGAGACATCCAGCCTTGAAGCCTGGATTCTTGGACTTTTCACTGGGAGACAGACATTTTTTAATTGTTGCACCATGACTTATAAGCCACTCACCAACCAACCAACCAACCAACCAACCAGTAAATCAATCAAATCAGTCACACAGACATTTTTTTTATCAGTTCTGTTTCTCTAGAGAACTGTAATAAAATATCTGTTTTAAAAGCCAAGATAATGAGGTAATGACAGAAGAGCCATATTCTCTTTTTTTTTTTTTTGATAAAGAAAGCCATAATTAATTATATATGGATGAGCTGGTATCACAAGAATGCAGCCTGTGTGTCAAGTCAAGCAGAAGGTGGGACAGGAATAGTTGGGATGTCTTGATGATTTGAGATCTTGCTTGCTCTTTACCCATCTAAATCCCACTCATCTTCTTCTCTTTGCTTTCTTACTATTGGTGACCATTATTTAAGCAAAATAATGAGTTTCATCAGTGCCTAACAAATACAGAAGTGGATGCTCACAGCCATCCATTGGACTGAGCATAGGATCCCTAAGGAAGGAGCTAGAGAAAGGACCTAAGGAGCTAAAGAGTTTTGTAGCCCCATAGTAGGAACAACAATATGAACTAGCCAGTACCCCCAGAGCTCCCAGGGACTAAACCACCAACCAAACAAAGCACATGGTGGGACTCATGGCTCCCGCTGCATATGTAGCAGAGGATGGCCTAGTCAGATATCAGTTGGGGGAGAGAACCTTTGTCCTATGAAGGCTCTATGCCCCAGTGTGGGGGAAATGCCAGGACCAGGAAGTGGGAGTGGGTGGGTTGGTGAGCAGGGGAGGGAGGAGGGGAGGGGGGAGGGGATAGCAGAGGGTGTTTTTTGGAGAGGAAATTAGGAAAGGGGATAACATTTGAAATGTAATTAAAGAAAATATTCAATAAAAATAAATAAAACAAAAAACATATTCACATACATATACTACACCACCCTTCTTTCTACCTCTCCCTAAACCAGCACCTTCTACATTAATGACTTCAAGGATAATCTAGACCCCTGCACATGTGAGAAAGCAAGAGTTTTGGGGAGGTGGCTCAACTGCCAACGGTGAGGCTCACACCCAAAAATATAAAAGAGAAATCAAGAACCATTTCTTTTGAGAAATGTTCATGGTTGGGACTCAAAAAGGAGTCATGGGGTATTAGAAATAGCATTTTAACCACCCTTTGTATTTCTAAGTGACTGTTCCTTCTTTAAATAGCTTCCCCATAAATTTTATTCTTTCTTTTCATAAGCGACAGACATATTCCTCCCAAGGCCTGTGTTAACTCTTGTGGCTCTTTATAGCTCAAGTAGAACTTTCTCTCCCATTTAATAATACTCTTTGTGCCACTATAGGGAAGTTCTTTATTTTGGCTGCTTTGTCGATTAACGTTTTATAGTTAGAGAAAAGATCTGTAAGGTTTTATTTCCCCTCTAATTACTGAAATCCTGCAGCTCGGAGCTGACATTCACAGTGTGAAATTTTATGCAGCATTAATCTTGTGTCCAATTTCTCCTGGGTCACTGTGCATAGATGGCTCCCGTTGGCCTTAATAAGCAGCAGGTGGGCACAGCATGTCTGGAGGCCCTGTGTTACCAGCTGCAGATTAAAGAGAAGATCCCCAAACTTCATTTCTAACTGCCTAGGATTGAAGGATCAGGATTAACTGGAAGCAGAAGAATAAATCTGGTGTTTGAATAAATGAAATGATCATGTCTCTGTTTAGAAAAGACATTTTTTGCCAGTAGACTATATTGACTTTCTAAACAGATCCTAGCCTGGGCAAAAGCTCTTTTATGATTTTGCCTTTAGAAAGGTAAGAAAAAAGAGATGCTAATACATTGTGTTTGTTCAACAGCAAAGGCAAACTAAGGCCCCCAAGGCACTGATAGCTGGCATTTCTATGTCTGACATGAACACAAGTTTATGATGTAAGATGAGATGGATGTTCAGTGACAAATACAGAAAGTTATGGAACATCCTACCATGATTTTCTTCAAGGATTTTCTTAATTGGTAATCACAAAGATTAAATTATTTGCAACATCAAAACATCACCAGGGGAAGGGTTGTGCTGTTATGCTCTAAGGCACATCTTTTTTGCTTTAGGGGGCAATTCCTTGCTTTAAGGAAAGATTCTAAGAGATTTTTTTTCAATTTTTTTTATTAGATATTTTCTTCATTTACATTTCAAATGCTATCCCGAAAGTCCCCTATACTCGCCCCCTTGCCCTGCTCCCCTACCCACCCACCCCCACTTCTTAGCCGTGGCATTCCCCTGTATTGGGGCATATAAAGTTTGCAAGACCAAGGGGCCTCTCTTCCCAATGATGACCAACCAGGCCATCTGCTACATATGCAGCTAGAGACACGAGCTCTGGGGGTACTGGTTAGTTCATATTGTTGTTCCATCTATAGGGTTGCAGACCCCTTCAGCTCCTTGGGTATATTCTCTAGCTCCTCCATTGGGGGCCCTGTGTTCCATCCAATAGATGACTATGAGCATCCACTTCTGTATTTTCCAGGCACTGGCATAGCCTCACAGGAGACAGGAGACAGATATTTTTACAATAAACTCATAGGTGGAGTTACTTGAGGGCAAATGTCCTCGGGGAATATAGAAAAAACGCAGGACAACCATGTCACCTGGTGACCATGTCCAAGAATTACAGTAATGTTCTCTGTAGCTATTCCCCCACCCCACCACCTTTCCTTAGGTCTTTCTTATTCCTAGAGTCTACAAGCAGGAGCATCAGGAAACAAAACCACATCAGTATCCCCCACTTTACTCATGGGAGATGAATATGTTAAGGAGTGGCAGATTATCTTGGTAGAAGAAGTGACAGCTTTGAGATTTGCTGCCTATAAATTCACAGACAGATTAATGAGCCTTGATGAACTTTAATTTTTCTATAAGTTACATGGGAATTTGGTTAGACCACACCTATTGAGCTCGAGGGTTGTGGGGACGTACAGTGTAGTGTTAGCCAATAGCTAGTTATCATTATTGTCCTCATGGTTACCATTACCAGTGGGTACTATGGCCCCTGGGTGGGGCCTGATGGCTAGTGAGGAAGGCTTCACCGCTCTAATAACGTGAGTGCTCATGGGTAACACAAAATGGAACATTCTAGAGTACTGGTGGTTCCTCAGAGTGGGCCCGAAACACAGTGGTGGCTGCTTCCCCCCTTCTTTACGGAAGCCTTCTCCAGTGTTGGCAGCCTGGCACCTTCCCATAGTGCCAGTGGGATGGTTGACTACTCCAGAGCTCATGTTGATTCCCCATTGGCCCAAAGGCTGTATAAAAAAAAACTTGCTGCTGTGCAGTACAGTAAATCTGCACCCTCATGTTGGTTTCCAGAGTCTGTTTCTTGGGTTTGTGACTCTGCCTCAACCACCCACTCCTGGATCTCAGTTCCCAGGATTAATGTTGTGTAGGGGGCCATGCCCAAGTCGGCTCAGTAGCTATTCTAAGATGGCGCCGACATCCTGTTACCCCCCCCCCCCCATAGAGCGAGTAAACAACCCGAAAGTGCATGGGCCTGTTGCTTAACCGCCGCCCAGCCCGGGGCTTAATATGAGTGATGGCCCAGCAGCCAATCCGGTTAAGACACGCCTCCTCCTTGGCTATATAAGCCGAGGCTTTTCTGGGCTCTGGGTCTTCCTCTTTCAAGGCTTCAATAAAGAGCATGCTGTAGAAGGACTCTGAATCTGGTGTTCGCGTGTGTTCCTGCCGGTGGGAAGGTAGCGCGACTCATACTGTTGTCATTTCTTTTATAATATCTCGACTTCTGATGGACCTTTGCTATATATTACATTGTCTTTCAGGGACGAGTGTTAGTGATCATTACAGAGCCAGAACTTGTAGGCAGAGCTGCACAGGATTCAGCACAAACTTGAAAGCAGCAGAAGTGACTCACTGAGATCAAGTTTACGTTGTGTTTCTCTACAGGCTTCTGTATTATATCATATACACATTGATAGAAGGAAGTACCTGAGGCTATAGACATTATAAAACAAAGAGGTTATTTATCTCACATGTTGGTAAGTTGAAACTCTTAAGATTGGGTGATCTTAAAGATTTGGCCTCTGTGAGAGCTCCCTTGACTGGTTGTAACAGAAAATGACATTACAGTAGGAGGATGAGCTTGAAGGAAGAATGGAGAGAGAGCTCTACCTCTTATAAGTTCCACCATCTCCTTTTTACTAATGTTTTTCAAATATATCTTTTTTATTATATATGTAGGAGGTTTTGCTTGAATGTGTCTGTGTACCACATACATGCATGGTGCCTACAGAGGCCAGAAACATTGTCAGGACTCCTGAACTGGAATTATGGACAGTTTTAGGCTTCCGTGTGGGTTCTGGGTATTGAACCTGCGTGCTCTTGAAGAATAGCTAAGTGCTCTTGTTTTTGGGCCACCTCTCCAGGAGCTCACACAGGGCAGGAACCTGGCAGCAGAAGCTGATGCAGAGGCCATGGAGGGGTGCTGCTTACTGGCTTGCTTCCCCTGGCTTGCTCAGCCTGCTTTCTTATAGAACCCAGGACCACCAGCCCAGGAATGGTACCACCCACAATGGGCTGGGCCCTCCCTCCTTGATCACTAATTGAGAAAATGCCTGTCAGCTGGATCTCATGGAGGCATTTCCTCAAGGGAGGCTCCTTTCT
This sequence comes from Mus minutoides, assembly GCA_902729485.2. Taxonomy (NCBI): domain Eukaryota; kingdom Metazoa; phylum Chordata; class Mammalia; order Rodentia; family Muridae; genus Mus; species Mus minutoides. The sequence continues at coordinate 99,700 of LR751476.1, forward strand.
CTGTGATAAATCCACCGTGTGTCAAGTTGACACACAAACCCAGCCAATATATAGAGTCAGCTCTGATCTACTCAACATTAAGACAGAAGGAGCCTGGTCGAGATGAACTTGAGCAGGTGCTATGAAGTAGAGGCTGAAGTCCGCATAGCCAAGGAATGTCATTTTTTTTGTTTTGTTTTGTTTTTAGAGTTTTTTTCTCACTCATCCACTCTCCACAGAGCACACGTCTCTGTTGACGGAGCTGTGACATCATATTTTAATCCACGAGCTGTAGGATCCCTCACTCATGACTACTCTATGATGTCAGCTACTTATTGTCAAGCATGGTCTGAAAATCAAGTATTGAAAATCAATAACAGGTTATTGAAAGAATGAGATGGAGAGAAAGAGAGAAGGAAGGATGAGGGTGAGGGTTATAAGAGCAATATCACAACCACATACCTATTATTATGGTAGATTGCTATAATTGTCCTGTTTTAGAATTAATAACTCTTAACCTATTACCATACCTAATTTGTTAAATTTTGTATACCTTGGTGTTCTGCCTGCTTGTATGCTTGTGTGAGAGTATCAGATCCCCTGGGACTGGGTTACAGATAGTCATGAGCTGCCAAGTGGATGCAGAGAATTGAACCCCGGTCTTTTGGAAGAGCAGCCAGTGACTGCTCTTAACCACTGAGCCAACTCTCTAGCCCCTGTATTCTAATTTTTATATTTTAGTTTTTCACAGTTATATATATATATATATATATATATATATATATATATATATGAATGAAACCCCATAGTATTTTCAGGGCTTAGCACAATTTTTTGGCTTCAGGTGTCCAATAAGGCTGTGGACCCCATTCCTTATCTACAAGGAGAGAAACTATACTTAGTGCAGATGACCCCAAGTGGGAAGGCTGGGCACTGGGGTAACATCCAGGCCTTGAATGTGTGGCATCCCCCATCTTTTCAGGGACTTCATTTTCTCAGTCTGCTTGAGAAACGTCAGCAGAGGGTGGAACTTTGTCAGAATGAATGTGATAATGGCCTCCAGGCGCCTGGGAAGTTTGCTGGACTGAGTAACTGCAGGCTGCTCTGACTCAGTCATCTGAAATCAGATGACATACAGTCATAAAAATAATAACACCCCCCCCACCCCCCCACCCACCACTGTCCCCTGGGAAGACACTAACTTGCTCTTGATTCATTTCTGGTGCTCTACCATCTTTCTTTTATGTTCTAAGTCTGGGCTCTGTGAAAAAATTTCAAAATCACATATTTATTAATTCTTTGAGGATTTTAAACAATCTATTTTGACCATATTTACGGCTCCCAATCTGCCCTCCCCTCCAGCTTTACCTTTCATCTAACATTAATTCTCCTTATTTTTCTTTCTAACTAGCTCATTGTGTCTAGCTTATGTTGCCCAATGACTCTTGGGCGTGAGGCCCACACAGGACTGGCTTGATATACCAGGGCACCATTAAAGAAAGCAGCCTTGCCCTCCCCCAGCAGCTATGAAAGGCTAATAGCTCCTTCGCTAGTGTTGGGATTTGCTGTCAACCCATGCTTGGGTTTTGTCTGTCTTGAGCTTGCCCAGGTCTTGCACAAATGTCATATCCACTGTGAGGTTTACATCGACATCTGCCTTGTTTTATCTGGAAAATACTGTTTTGTTGAAGTCACCCACCACCTCTGGCTCTTCAAAGCCTTCCTGCCTCCTCTTCCCTGAAGATCCCCGAGCCCTGGGAGGAAGGTATTGCATGTATGTCCCATTTAGGCTGGGACTTCCTCTACTGAGTCATTTTGTAATCTCAGTTCGGCTTGTGATTCAGTTATTTGCTGAAACCCCCATAGATGGCTTTGTCTGGACCCTGAAGCACCTCATTAACTCTGCTAATGGGGACCTGATGAGCTTGCCCACCTGGACACGGCACAGCAGCCCTTTAAGCCTCTTCGGCATCTTGTGAGCTTGTACTAATATAGCTCAGAGGAATTGCACACAGAAAATCTCATCTGGCCATCTAAGTCTGACATAGGATGGCTTTTCCTCCTCTTCCTGTTGGTTTAAAGGATGGCCAAACGTAGGAGAATATCTGACACAAACCCTCCTATGTGTCAAGTCACAAAGTGCGTTGGACAAGGCTTACTTAAGTCTTAAGAAATTAAAACTCGTGGTTGCTTCTAGTAATTGAAGAAGAGAAGCCATTTTGTTCACTTGGGTACTGCAAAATTCAGGTTTGTAAGGGAATCGAGTATTTGATCTCTGACTTGTTACCTGCATGGCAATGGCAGGGCTGGTACCTCAGAGCTCAGAACCTGGTTCACAGGTTGCTGATGGATGAGGAGAGAGATATGGCTCAGAAAGTGTTTGTTTTTACTGTCAAAGCTTTTGTCCCAAACCCATAGATATATATCTGGCAAGGACCCAGGAGGTCCTTGTAGTGATAGAAGACATCCAGAGGAAAGGCTGGCCCAAGGTTTGCACTGAAGATCAAGTAAAGGTCTCTATGACCAATTTGCTCCACATAACTCACAGCTTTTAGTCCTCTGTTGGTGAGGAGCAGCACCTAATACAAGTACGTGGTGTTAGGAGCTTGAACTCAGTGCTTGACTCCCAGCCCAGGTACACAGAGCAGCTGACCAGGCCTCTGGAGCTGGGGGCATGGTTTTGCTTGCCTGTTTAGCCACTGTGAGGGTTTCAGATCTTGCATTCTTGGGGACCCAGCTTATAAGTCCTCATCACTTATAAGTTCCTAGAAGCTGTTCACAGAGTTGATTCTTAAGGTTTGGCCTGAAATGGAAGCCAGCATTGCTTTAGCTGCCCATCCCCAGCAGAGGACCTCCAGACCTCCAGAGCCATCTGACTGTATCCAGTAAGAGGGAAGGAAAAGAACTCAAAGAGAGGAATGCACCACACAGATTCTAGATCAGTAGGTCCTGACCCCATCCCACTCTCACACAGGCTCTATCTCAGCAGGTCCTGATCCCATCCCTCTTTTTGGGGGCAGTGAAAGAGAAGCAGAAGGCAGACAAAGAGGAATGAAATAGAAAGAGATCTCAGGGCAGAGAAGATCTCAGGTTTGAGCTCTGTCTCTAATGGTCTGACAAATCTATACTGAATTTATAGTATACTTGCAGAAGTGCATCCACTGAGAATATTTCTCTTCAGCCTGTAGTCCTCTGCTCCCATTTATACAGTGGCTTCTTGTTAAACTCTTTATCTGTTACACAATATAAACTCTTTGTTGATATTCAACACAGTGAATTCAATTTTGGGTGTTTCAAATCCTTTGAGAGAAGTTTCCTATTATCTCCTAAGAATAAATCTTTCTTGCCAGACTTTATGTAGGTGGTAGGAGGAATTGCAAGCAGCAGACACTTCAAGGACCACATAAGTCATTAGTTCTAGTGTCGAAGACGAAGGAGGAGGAGGAGGAGAAGCAGGAGGAGGAGGAGGAGGAGGAGGAGAATCACTAGACAAAAGGTTCAAGTGCAGACTAAGTGGCCCTTGTTTCTAGAGTCCTCTACAGAGCTGAGCTAGAGTGCAATGGCCAGCCAATGTATAAGAAGACAGAGTTTTAGAACAGAATACTCTGAGGCTGTGCCCAACGGGTAGAGAGTGAGCTGGGACACGTGCTTTTATTTTTCTATTGCAAGAAGAAAGCTAAACTCCTTAGCTCTGTGTGGGTCTGCTAAGCAACACATCTTTAGTTCACAGGTCCACAGTGAGAACTTTCTCTAAGGCCTTAGAAGCACCCAGGAGTGGTAGTACCTCGCCAGACCAGCTAGGCTGGTCAGAAACCCCAACACCACCAACTGAAGCTAACAGCAAGGCAGCATCTTTGTTGAGTTCACAAGTGAGAATCTACAACCTCACACGATCAATTGCCCTCCAAAGCATCATGGTGTCAATTATATGCACCTCTACTCACTTCAGACACATACAGAGATCCTGCTTGTTGGCCTTGCTTGTCAAGGTCACAGTGACCTTGCTAGGAAATGTGAACTTCAAGGGAAGTTTCAATCCCCCTCCCCTCCGCTCCCAAGGGTTTTACTTCTGTCTGTTTACTGAAGAGAAATGGAAACACGTGTCCACAAAAGGTTTATACATAATATTCGCAACAACTTTACCAATGTCCCAAACTGAAAAGAATTCAAATGTCTACGAAGTTAGATAATATCTACAATTTGGTCTGTTTATCTAATGGGGCAGTAGAAACAAGCAGACAAGCACAAACTACTGATACTGACTCACAGGAGAGGGAACAAAATCCAGTTTATAATCTCCCATTTCAGCTGCTCCATGTTTCTAGGTTCTCATTTACGGAACCAATCACCTTGAAAGGAAGGGAACTCATGACTATTAGATGGACATTTGTGCTCAGCCTTGGTGTAGTTACTACATATATCCACTAGATGGCAGACGTGATCCGAGAAGATCCGTGGGAACAGTTGCTGCATTTCAAGGTCTCCCATGTGCTCAGAGAACTGGCCAGCCTTAAGTGTAGCTGTCCAGCAGCCATAGTTAAGTTGGGTCTACCTGAAAGGGAGGCTGGAAATGAAAAGGAACAGGCGGGCAAGAGTAGGATGAAGCCAAGACAAAGATTTCTGATCAAGGCGCAAACTTTAATTTTCAGCTCTGCGTTAATATAGGCAAACTCCACAGACCCATCCTTTGTTTCAGCTGGATTGAGTGGCAAAGCAAGCCCAGCAGGCGGTCAATTCCTCAAAGCTCTAGTAGGAAACTGCAAATGCGGTGAGGCCAGGCACCTGCTCCAGCCAAGTTGTAAAACCATGGAGGGTTTGTTTAGCCTACTCAAGGCTGGGGGAAGGGCACACTTAAGAATAGCAATTGAGGACTCAGTGGGCATGACCTTAGCCAAAATGCCCACCAGGGAGGAGATGGAACCTGAAAGGACCATTTCCAGTAGATAGACAGGGCCCCCAGTGGAGGGAAGGGGTTGCCAATCTACCTTCAAACTTTTTGGCCCAGAATTGTTCCTGACTAAAGGAAATACGGGCACAAAAATGGAGCAGAGATTGATGGAAAGGCTGATCAGTGACCTGCCCAACTTGGGATATACTCAGGTACCATAACCCCGAAACTATTACTGATGCCACATTTTGCTTGCAAACAGGAGCCAAGCAGGGCTTCTGAGAAACTCTACCAGCAGCTGACGGAGACAGATACAGATACTCACAGCCAACCATTAGACTGAAGTTGAGGACCATTGAGGACCTCTTATGGAAGAGTTAGGGGAAGGATTGAAGGAACTGAAGGGGCTTGCAACCCCATAGGAAGAACAGCTAACCTGGACCCCTAAGAGCTTCCAGAGCCTAAGCCACCAACCAAAGAACATACATGGGTTGGTCCATGGCCCCTGGCACATAATATAGAGAGGACTGTCTTGTCTGTCTTCAATGGGAGAGGATGTGCCTAATCCAGTAAAGAGTTGCTGCCTCAGGGAAGGGGGATGGAGGGTGGTTAACTAAGGGTGGGCAGGTGAGGGGGTGGGGTTGGGGGAGCACCCTCTCAGAGGCAAAGCGGAGGGGGATAGTATGAAAAACTCTTGGAGGGGGAACCAGGAAGGGGTACAACATTTGGAATTAAATAAACAAAACGATTTAAAAAAAAATCCTTTCGGGCTGGAGAGAAGGTTCAAAGGTTAAGAGTACCAACTACTCCTCCAGAGGTCCCGAGTTCAATTCCCAGTAACCACACAGTGGCTCACAACTATTTGTAATGGGATCGGATGGCCTCTTCTGGTGTGTTTGAAGACAGCTACAGTGTACTCATAGAAGTAAAAAAAAATAAATCTTTAAAAAAAATTCCTATCTCCTGTGGGGCCTGCAATCCTTCCTCCTGTTCTTCCATAAGAGTCCGCAAGCCCCATCTACTGTTTGACTGTGGGTGTCTGCGTCTGTCTGAGTCAGCTGCTAGGTGGAGCCTCTCAGAGGATGGCTATGCTTGACTCCTGTTTGTAAGCATAACAGAGCATCATTGATAGTGTCAGGGACAGGTGCTTGCCCATGGGATGGGTCAGTTATTGCTTGGCCATTCCCTCAATTTCTGCTCCATCCCCCATGCCTACATTTCTTGTAGACAGTAAAAATTTGGGGTTGAAAGTTTTGTGGGTAGGTTGGAGTCTCTATCACTCCACTAGGGTTCCTGCCTGGCTACAGGAGGTGGCCTCTTCAGGTTTCATATCCCCAATGTGGTGAGTCACAGCTAAGGTCATCTCCATTGATTCTTGGATGCCTCTCTTACCCCAGGTCTCTGTCTCATCCTGGAGCTGCCCCCCCACCCCACTTCCACCAGTTGCAGATACCCATTCATTTTTCATGGCCATTGAGCCATCGCTCCTGACCCTCCACACACCTGGTCCTGAATCCCCCCCTCTCCCTCCCCATCTCTCCTCCCTCCCAGTACCCTCCCTCCATTGCCTCTTATGACTGTTTTATTCTGCCTTCAAAATGAGATTCAAGGATCCTCCCTGGACCTTCCTTCTTGTTTAGCTTCTCTGGGTCTGAGGAGTGTAGTGGTACCTGTAGGAAGACCAACAGAGTTAACTTACCTGGTCTTTCAGGCTCTCAATGTCTGAACCACTAACCAAAGCACATACAGGGGGCTGGACCTTTGTCTCTTCACTCATATGTAGTAGACATGCTACTTTCATGGGGGTCCTGAACAACTGGAGTCAGGGCTATCCCAAAAGCTGTTGCCTGTATGTGGGGGTATGTTCTATTATCTGGGATGCCTTATCTAGCCTCAGTGGAAGATGATAGCCTTGCAGAGACTTGAAGTGCCAAGGTGGGAGGATACCTAGGAGAGGCCCCATCTGCTCAGAGGAGAAGGGGAGAGGGGATGAAGGAAGGACTGGCTTCTAGAAGCTGGGATTCAACAATAGCTTTTCCCATAAGTGCTCAAAAGCATCAGATGAGGGTAGAGAAGCTCCTAGGGGAAGCCTCACTGAGCCCAGGAAAGTGATAACACATCTAACCCCCAAAAAATCTGGAGAAAGGAGGCAGAGCCATGTTTCTAGGACAAATGACAGGATCAGAAAAGGAATTTGAAGGGACCAGAAGGTATAAAAGGGAAGGCAGAGGTGGCAGGCTAGCAGACACTGGTCTGGAGTAAGACCAGGAGAGGAGAGTGCCGGGGACCCCCAGAGATGAAAACGGGATGTATTTGCAATGCTTTCCTGGTTCCCTCACCATGACCCTCCTGTTGCAAGGAGAGATGCCAGTTGAGTGGATTCTGACTTCCTGGCTTGAAAGAGAAACATGGGAAGAAGAAAATGACGCAACCCAGTTCACAACCAACAAAGTATTCCTGTGATGGGCAGAGCAGAGCAGTGTGGAGGGTGGGGGATGATGGGTAACGCTGAACACACAAAGTGAAGAGAGGCCTCCTCGTTCCCTTTGAGCATATTTGAAGACTAATCGAACAGTGTTGATAGTGAATGAGAAAATAAGGAACACTGCTGTTCCCAGGAACGGCTGAGATTTACTGTAGGAATGAGGGAGAGGACAGTCAGAGGGTCCAGACTGAACCGGGCCATGAGGGGAGAGGGGGAGGGGAAGGGGAGGGGAGATCCAGAGGTGTCTGGGAACCAGGAGCCAAGAGGGCAAGGAGAGGAAGAGTATCAAGAGACGACACAGGCAAAATGGCTGAGGTTATAGAGAAATGAAGAAGCTGGAGGAAGGGAGAGGAAGCTCAGGGGCGGGAGAGGTTGAGGGTAAGGGGGTGGGGAATGTCAGCCATGTAGACCCTGCTGCAGCAAGTTCTTGGGAGGATGGACTGAGGACAACTGGTGGCCAGATTCTACTTTGATTGTTAAATAGGCACCTCAGTCATTTCTCTTGAGTTTGAGACCTAGCATTGTTAGTTGGTAGAGGAGGACTGATGTGGTCGCTACAAACTTTTCTAGAATAAGGGAACCGATGTATGTGTGATAGTTTTGTAGCCCTAATGAATTGAGGCTGTATACAAAGTAGCTTTGAAGGAGGGTTATCTCAGCCAGGGAAATGGCTGTAAAGCTTTGAAAAATAGTTTGGAGACTGGGACTTAATTGAGGGTCCGGTGTGACCATGACTTGGAAAGGAAAAGAAATGTTCAAGGGATTGCTAGTGTAATAAGAACAGAGAAAAAGCTACAAAGAATAAATGTGTGGTCTCATGACATATTTCCTGAGTGGATTTCCCTCATACTCTGGGAAAGGGTTTGAAGCTTCCACTGCTGGGCCAAACCAGGCCAAACCAGTGTGGTAATTAATGGATAATTAGAGCTCAACTGCAGTTTCATGTTTTCAAGTCTCTCCTTCGTTCTTGTTATCACACCGGCTTCCATTTGAGAGTTCTCTGTTATCTCTGAGTTTCTGCTATCTCTGCTGAGCCAGGGGACACAGTTTCTGCTGTGTATCTGCCATCTCTTCCTACCATGCTAGCTGGGGCTCTCTGCACCAGTGCATGATTGGCTGGGCCAGCCGGTGCTGTGCGTCTTACCTTTGTTCTCTGTTCATGCTTGCTTCATATACAATGCAGTGGGGCTGTACTTAAATTCCCCACTCTTAACATGAGTCATTGTTTCTCCTCTTAACACGACGGTCATTTTCCTCACATATGGTTAATATCAGGCTCTAGATACAGCCCAAAACATCTGCGTTCATGGCAACAAAACAGGATCAAGACCCAACTTCAGAGCCACCCAAGGTGGCTGTGTTCAGCCATTCCGGTTCCCGCTCCCATTCTTCCTCGTGACTGCAACACCCCTGTTTTCTGTATCAGCTTTTCCGGTGTAAAGCTTTCCTTTTCTGGAGTATATAGAATAGGGAAATACACACCAAGATGCGTATGTTGCCTGATATCACAAAGGAGAAATGCGGAGAGCAGCACTGCTCACCTTGGTAAACCCAGGCTCTGGCCCTTTATGCTTACAATCAAAATTAATTTCCACAGGAATCTCTTATGGCATCCTAGATTGAACACAAAGGCTCATCCTCGGGGAAAGAATACTAGTAACTCAGCTGCGGGAAGCTGAGGAGGAAGCTCTGGAAAGACGGGAAACTGCAGGCTCCAGCTCGACTTTTCTAATTGTGCGTCGGTTCTCATGGGAGGCGACTGAATTACCCTTGCATTATCAACCTGCTCAGGAAGAGCCATTCTTAGCTGACAAAGGCCCAAGGTTGTTGACAAGCCATGTTATTTATGCACATAATTGACAAATATTAATTATAAAGAGTTACTTGTGTCATGTGGGGGAGAGTGCCTGACTCCACCAGCGAGCCTGTTGCTACTTTGTTTACAACCTGCAGTGCGCCATGGCTTTCCTCTTGAGAGGTGTAATTTGTTTCCTTATTATTTTCCTTAGCAAATATTTGAGTATCTGCAATGAATTGATTAATTTAGTGCCTGACATATTGAGCAACCTTTGTAGTTTACGGAGTTTCTGGTAACTTACTGTGAGGACTCTGTCAACAGGTGTGGGGGATTAAAGTCTCTACAGCTGGGTTCTGATCCTAAACACATTCTGATTTAGTTCAAAAAGTGAAAAGGCTCCTTAATTACTCTCAGTCTCAGTTTAGTTAATGGCGAAATGAAGCTACCGCATACCACCTACCGCATAGGCACCTGAGGAATCTGGTGTGTCTAGAGGGAACTTGTGTGAAAATGTTTTGCCAGTGGATGATTGGAAAGACAATGGCTCACAGATGCTGAGTTTGATGATACAATGGAATACATCTATTATAGCCTCTATGGTTTTAAGCTAATTTTTAGTACATTAAAGCATTGGAATCATGAAAAATTACTTTCTAGTATTTCTAAACCAGTCCCCGGAAACATTGTGGAGAAAAGAGCTGTGGGGAAGTTTCCTGATTTTATTTTATTTTATTTTATCTATAGACAAGTATACTTTGGATGCCATGGGAGAGTCTTCCTGCATGGGATTCTGTAATTTTAATCACCTTCATGCTTGCAGTCTAAGCCCTGCATGGGGTAGCAGGTCTTTATAGCTTATTGCTTGGGTTTTGTCTTATTTTATCATAATGTTAGCCACAATTTTAAGTAAAGTAAGCATTGGCTAGCTGATTTTGGAAGCTTTAATTATTGGTGCCACCAACCCTTATTACTGTCTCAGATGAAGGGCTGTAGAGCTCCACTTTCATTGGTGTGTGCTCTGATACATTGTGGCTAACACGCTTTTGAGAGTGAAATGGACACTGTATCCCTGTTGGGAAGTAACATTTCTGACTGAGTGTGGGTTCTTCATACTTTTCTGAGAAACACTTGTGGCTACATTCATGAAGCCATGAGTTTACTCAAAGAAGTACTCAGATCCATGGCATTTGTAGACTTTTTAGCAGATGGATCAAGACAAGGACCAGATTTCTTATTCCACCTAACCCTTTTATTTTTTTTTTGTTGATCCAGGAACTGAATGATTTATCCAACTTGAATCACATAGAGTCCCCAGAAGCAGATTGATTAATTATTGGGGGTAAAGCTTAGAAATTAGAGTTCTTCATAGAAACAGAATTAGTAGTGTGTGTGTATTTGTATATTTTTTAAAATATTTGTATTATATATATATATATATATATATATATATATATGAATTGATTGCATGTATGAATGTGTACCGCCTATGTGCAGTGTCTACATAGGTCAGAAGAAGGTGTCAGATCTCCTGGAACTTCAGTTAAAACATGACTGTGAGCCACTCTGTGGACATTGGAAACTGAATTTTAAGAGCAGTGAGTGCTCCTAACCACCGAGTCATCTGTCCAGCTCCTGCACTCCCACTTTAGTGGTTTATCTTATGGAAGTGGCTTATGTAAGTTTAGAGATGTGGTTGGATAACCTGCAATAATTCTCATGGAGTATGTACAACCTGTTATAAACATTTGCGATAAGCACGTGCATGCTTGTTTAATAAGTGTTCGAATATGTGATCTGAGGCTTGTCTTTGCCGGGCAGAAGGGTGTGTGGGAAAGGGCGAGTGGGAGAAAACCTGGCGACCCGTCCAGAGTTCTGGTGCTCTGGGCCGGCAGACGAGGAAGGACTGCTGCATGCTTTCCATGTGGCCCCAGGTGGGTTTCTGGCTGTGGGAAGTCATGGAATCCCAGCTCAGAGGGTGGTGGACAAGGGGCAGTCCTAGGTACCATGTTTTCAGCCTCGGGCATCCCAGACACTGCTGGACACCTCAGAAGAGCTGAGAACAGAATGGGGGCCCCAGGGCAGCTTGATCAGCCCTGTGGCTGAAGGGGGAAGAGAGCAGGGGGATTAGGGGCACTGGGTGGTTCTCACGTGGGTGAGAGTCCTTGGTCCAGTCCCTGTGGCTGGAGTGCAGGAAGGCCTTCGAGCTGGAGGTTAGGGGAAAGCCTATCCCATTGATCAGATCAAGCACGGTGGGCCTTGATGAGGAGAGACAGTCTATGGTTTTAGAGCTTTATTGTAGAAAGGCAGGGAGAAAGAGAGAAGGTAAAAAAAGAGAGGCTGGCCATGGCCATGTTAAGGGGGTGGGGGAGAGAAAGCAAGAGGGCTAGAGATGAGAGTAAGAAAGGTGAAAGCTTAAAGAGCAAGGAGGTCCCAAGCAGCCCCATTCACTAGTGGGCTGGGCTATTTTGCTGTTGCCAGGTAACTATGGGGAGGAGCATACCTGGCTATAGTCAGATAACTGTGGGGGTGGAGTCTAGCCAGAATGCCAAAAGCTTGGGACATTGTTTGTGTGACTTATAGTCACAGAATCATGGAGTTGGGGGCTCTGTGGTGTCAGGTGACTCTGGAAACATGGCTCACTTTTTGGTCCCTTGTGGAGTTTTTTCCTGGGTCACAGGAGCAAGCCTCATTCAACCAAAATAGGCTGCCTATCACAGTCCCACATGTCTTCATTATGCTTCGGCTGAGATGTTCATGTTTGCTTACCATGTATCAGGATTAATAGGCGAGTAAGCCATGCGGGGGGCAAGGGAGGGAAAAGCTGAGAGGGAAGGGGGAGGGGGAGGGTAGACTACTACGGTTATTTCAAGAGTGGGACCATTGTTATGACAGCAGGTTTGTTATAAAGCTAATTTGGTTTTAGTTTCTCACACATTCCTGCCCTTCTGCCTAGCAAAATTAAAAAAAAAAAATCCTCCCAAATTGGCTTGCTCATCATGGCTTTCTCAGTTTGCTTTCTTGTGTAACCTAGGACTACCTGCCCGGAGGTATCACTGACCATGGTGGGTCTGCGCCCTCCCATATCAATCTCAAACCAAGAAAATACCCCACAGACATGCCTACCGGCCCTAGATTGTGTCTTGACACAATAGTTGACAAAAACCCCAACTAACCTTTATAGTCACATTCTGAGGGGATAGCACACCTGAAACTTCAGATCAACTTGGTGATATAAATGGCACCTAATCCCACTGGCATCAAGGATACTGAAGATCTCGTTTGTGAAAGAATCGGTCAGTATCACAGTCCTTAAGGTAAATTTTGACAGTGTAGGCACCTGAAGGGTCTCTGGAAGTTCTTAATGAAATGTTTCAGAACTTCAGTCGACTCACGTTTGAGAAAAAAAGATAAGGGGAAATTAAATTGGAATGCAACTTCCCTCTTAACTTTAATGGGGCCTGAAAACGATAGCCTGAGCATTATAAATCAGAAGCTGGGTTGGTAACCTTCTAAGTAAAATGACTGTGTGTATTCTTGGCACGCTGATAAACAGGCCTTGAAAGCCACTGGGAAGCATTGGACTTGAGTTCTGGGTGGTCAGGTGAGCAGTGATGTCCTTTTGTCCATCTTCCACCCCAGCCTCACCTTTTCAATTGCAAAAGGTCTGGCAAAAGTCTGAATGTTCCCAGAAAAGATTTTCAAGTTTGATTTTTCTCTTGGATGTTACATGATGCCCGGAGCCACTCACTCAGGGTCAAAATGATTAGTTCTTGCTTTTTTCCAAAATTGGTTGAACTGGGCAGTTTGCCATCAAAGTGCGAGTCAGCCAGCCTCCAATTTCAGAAAAAGACTAAGAAGGGAAATATATTTAGAAAACAAAATAGATTTCATTCAGAAATAACTGAATTTGCTTTTTGAGTGATTGATACAAACTGGCCAAAAGTTATTCAATAAGAAAGCAAAAGGTTCAAATGTAACTTGGCTGGCAATATTTCTTTTAAAAGTTAAAAAACAAAGTCCTAACTAGCAGCTCATACTTGGCTATGCTCAACTCTGATTCACCCTAAATGTGATTTTAGGATTCATATTTGTCTATGAGTTTAGGAAAGGCCCTTATCCTAGAGACAGTGCTAGATATTCTGGGAGCCTAGGGAATAGGGTCTGTTGTCATTGTCCACTCTGTTGGATACTTGGGTGTTTGGGTGGGGGCAGTGGCAAGGTACTCTCTGCACTTCCTTCTTTAAGGCATAGTTTGACCTTGGCCCATCAGCTAACTGTGTGATGAAGAGCAGAGCCTGCCCACCATCCTGTACCATCAGTCTCTGCTTTTGCCCACTTGGGCAGAGGGTCAGTCAACCCTGGGTCACGTCTGTAGATCACCTGAGAACATGTGGAGCTGTGCTGATTCATTGTATTTTCTTCGATCACTTTTTATCTTTTTTTGTTCTTGACCTGTGGGAATAGGATCTGGGATGCTTGGTGAGAATGGTGAGAGGTGATGAAGTCATGTGACAAACCCTCGGAATCAGACTCTAGAGACCAGCACCAGGGTGCAGATCTAAGTTTATTGCATAGTCCATAAGCTTACATACAGTGTTTGAGCAATATCAAAACCCTAAATCATCAGCCAATCATATCTTGCCACACCATCAGCGTGTCCCCAGGAAAGCCCTGCCTGATGAGGTAACTCAAGAGCAGGGTCAACTGAGCATCTTCACTTGCTAGAACTTCCATGGAGACAGGGGAGCAGCCACTACTCTGGCCTTGGTTCTCCTTTGCTGTCTCACCTATGCTCCGGGAGCCATATTAGATCTAATGCCCTGTACTGTAGATCAGGACTTTTGGGGAACTCATAGGAGCCTATGGCGCCTTACTCTCCATCCCCCTTTTTCATTCATAAAACTGACCTCCACAACCCCAATAATGACCCTGTAGTTTCAGAGAGAGAGAGAGAGAAAGAGAGAGAGAGAGAGAGAGAGAGAGAGAGAGAAGAGGGAGGGGGGAGAAACCCATGCTCATGGATGGATATTAAATCCTCAAGAAGAGATGCTCTTAGGGGTCTTTGGAAGGCTGGTTCTCATACTTTTAACATGCACGAAATTCAAAGACAATCTTGCTAAAATGAAGACGTCTGATTTAAACATTCTGATTGGGTCTTGTGACTCTTATTTTACAAAGTTCTTTATCATACTGCCAACATGGTATGCCCAGTATCTACTGCACTGTGAAGATACCATTCCTAAATAGGATTGATGTCTTCTCACATCAGGGCTATTCCCATACACATATCAGGAGGGTGTCTTGCTTCCACTCTCTAAACTCTGCTGTAACTTGATTCTCTGAAGTTTGTGTACAGAGGCATGTTGTCTCCCACACCTACTGCCTTTAACCACGCTCAGTCACATTTCTACACAGCTGCAGTCTCATGGCCATATACAGAAAGTCTGATCCAGAAGAAGAAGTTATATGTTCCATGACCTTTTCCCCTGGGGGACTCTTTTCTCCTCTGGGGATTACTCTTAGGGGATTGGAAGGACAACAGGGGCTGTGCTGTTCTTGTCAAGAGAAAAATCTCACCCTTCTGAGCGAAACAGCTGTTACAGTCATCAGATCGTCTGTTTTGCTCTCACATGTTCACCCCATGTGAGACCGCTTACAGTGTTGTTGACCGCTTACAGTGTTTCTTTGAAGGATAGGGTGATGAGAGCCACTGAGGTTTCAGCTACCTCCCCTACTAGATTTGTATACACGGCTGCCCTAGTTGCACATGGCCTCAGGGGCCTTGTGGGAGGTTTTAGAATACATAGGTTGTTAGCTCACGTTAGCCAGAGGCTACACAGCCTGGGGGAGCAGAAGAAATAAACAGTGGGCTGGCAGCTCTCATGGTCATGGCTAACACACCTTCGTACACCAGTCACTAACCCCTTCAGATATCTCACCTCTGTAATTTCTAGGTACAGCGAGTCTCCCATTCTGGAAGGGACCATTCCGAAAAGCTGATTAATGTGACTGAAGATACATTATCAAGAGTCTCTGTGAAGACACAGATTCAAAGAAAAGATGGATGTAAGCTGCCTGTCTGGGTGTAGGCTTTATCCTGTCAGTCATCATGGTGTCAGCTGTCCAAATTTATGTCAAGGAAAGCCAAATTCCATTAACATTTAGTATACCTCTGCCCTTAGAAATTACAGAAGACTCTCAAAACAGATGAATGCTTCTTATGTGAGAGATTTATATTTTAGACAGCTCTATTTATTTGAGGAATTCAGGCTTCTCTGACACACAAGGCAAGAGGAGAGAAGAGAGAACTATGCTGAAGGTGGGAGATTAAATAATTCAGTGAACTAGACCATTACATTCTCCGAATTCTATTTTACAGGGCTTCTTTATTCTTTCAAAGTTATATAGATTTAAAGTCTAACTAATTGTGGAAATGCCATAGTAAGATGCAATTTGTGTGTGTGTGTGTGTGTGTGTGTGTGTGTAGTTACTATGTGTTAAAATTGTATGGCAGATTAAGGTAACACAGATGCTAGGAGAACACAGATTTGCTCGCTAGATGCTGCCGGCTTTCTTTCTTTCTTTCTTTCTTTCTTTTCTTTTCTTTTCTTTTCTTTCCTTCCTTCCTTCCTTCCTTCCTTCATTCCTTCGATATTTTCTTTATTTACATTTTAAATGTTTTCCCTTTCCAGATCTCCCCTTCAGAAACCACCTATCCCATTCCCCCTTCCCCTGCCTCCATGAGGGTGCTCCTTCCACCCGACTCCTGCCATCCCCCTTCCTCTGCCTCCATGAGGGTGCTCCTTCCACCCGACTCCTGCCATCCCCCTTCCCCTGCCTCCATGAGGGTGCTCCTTCTACCCGACTCCTGCCATCCCCCTTCCCCAGCCTCCATGAGGGTGCTCCTTCCACCCGACTCCTGCCATCCTCCTTCCCCTGCCTCCATGAGGGTGCTCCTTCCACCCGACTNGGGTGCTCCTTCCACTTGACTCCTGCCATCCCCCTTCCCCTGCCTCCATGAGGGTGCTCCTTCCACCCGACTCCTGCCATCCCCCTTCCCCTGCCTCCATGAGGGTGCTCCTTCTACCCGACTCCTGCCATCCTCCTTCCCCTGCCTCCATGAGGGTGCTCCTTCCACCCGACTCCTGCCATCCCCCTTCCCCTGCCTCCATGAGGGTGCTCCTTCCACTTGACTCCTGCCATCCCCCTTCCCCTGCCTCCATGACGGTGCTCACCCAACTCCTGTCTTCCCATTCCCCTACACAAAGTCATCGAACACCCTCAGGCTCAAGGGTCTCTCTAATATATCTAATAAGGCCATCCTCTGCCACATATGCAGCCAGTGCCATGGGTCCCTCCATGTGTATTTTTGGGTTGGTGGTCCAGTCCCCGGGAGCATGTTTGTATGGTGGGTGACATGTTCACAAGCACACACAGATACACACTCACGGCTTAGAACAGTTAAGCCAAGTGCCTGTTGTTAGTCATGGGAACTCAAGCAAAGGCTTTTAAAATGCTATTTAGTAGTAATTAACCCCAGCAAGTTAATAGTCAAATATAAGAAGTTAAAGATATCACACCAATTAAGCACACAGCACTTTATGTTTTGATCATTATAAAGGGTTCCCTGAGCCTTAGCATTGTATTGTAGATATGTCAGTCAGGACTAGGCTTTGTAAGTCTGTACTTGATTGTCATTTTCTATAATGGTTTCAGGCTTGTTGCAAAGAGAAGGTTCCTTGCTGAAGGGTGAGGAATCTATCTATCTATCTATCTATCTATCTATCTATCTATCTATCTATCATCTATCTTTGGATATAAGGACAAATATTAGAATGTAGGAAGGGGTTGCATTAGTTTAGTGAAGTGGCAACTCTAGGTTCTCCTCCAACATCCATAACTTCACTATGCCTGAGTAGTTGGCTAGGGTTCTAGTACCAAGCATTTCCTCTAGGTATGCTAGTCTTACATTCCATTAGGTAGCTGTTGATTACCATCAAGGTATACAGGCAACTACTAAACCCTTAGGGTTACCCTGCATGCTGGTTGTTGTTGAGGTGCCTAGGTTTTATAGCTGGGTAAGGCTTTTGGTTGTTTTTTTCCCTCTGGAGTGTGCAAGGGGCCTTCTGGTCCCAGGACAGCCAGTCAACAGAGAGGAAGCTGTCAGGTCAGTTCAGGGTCTGGGGCCTCTGATCTTTGTGTCCAAAGCACATGCCGTCTTCAGCAAAAGGGGCTGAACTTCTGCCGGTATGGGTGGCAACCGTCAAAGGCATCAGCAATAGAATATGTTGGTTTTGGAATCTCTTGGACAACTAGGACCAATAATTCAAAGGAGGATCTCTCATCTATGGTGCTGGGGTTTTGTTAGATGGTCTGTGGCTCTTGGGAGGAGGAGAACATTATCAGGCTAAATAGAAAATATTTTTATTTAAACTATATATGTATATTTATACACTGACTTATGTGTATATAGGTATTCTTAGATATATAGTAAATATTATGATTTGTTAGACTTCTTCAGACCTATCCCCCTCTCTCCTTTTGTATTTATCTCCCTACTGTACACTAATGATTCTTACTTCATACTCATAAGCTCTTAAGTGAAATAAAGTTCAAAGCAGAAATGCAGATTGTGACACAGTACACCTCTTACTGTAAGCCCAGTGAAGTCATACCAAAGCCATAGTTATGAGTTTTTTTCATCACAGGAAATGAGGGCTGTGCCCTCTCCCTGAGTACACAGAGCACAGGGCTGGGCACACTACCGGAGATATTACCAAGCAGAAAAGTAGCTTTACTGCATCTGATACATATCCAAGCAATCAAAACACATTTCCTTTGGTGTGCTTTCATTTTACTGTTCTCTTCGTCTTACCTGTGCTTATTTTGCTAAAACATCTACCCAAGGACATTAAATGTACATTGTTATTTTCCTTCACCAACATGTCAGTAAACATGGCATCTGGCATAGTATCTCAGTTTACCAGGTCTTCTTAGGTAGAAACAACCACAATACTAGTTAATTTTCTGTCATAGTTATCTATACCATGTTCTGCTTATGGGATTAAAATCATTGATGAGCTAAAGTCTCTCAGGTATGAGTTTATGCAAACTGATGAATCCGCTTTCCACTGTTAATGTTTCCCCTTCCAACAAAGGCTCGCTTGTCCCCTCTTCTGTATACATGCATCAAGAGCATTGTGGGACCAGATTGATATCTTAATTTAATCTCCATTCCTTTTCAAGGACATATTTTCTCTCCTTTGGATTTAACAATACCTGGTAAGCAAATACTTCTTGCAATACACAATTTTATTTTTGGTTCTTCCTGTTCCCATTCCTATTGTTCACTATTCAGTCTCAGGCCTATTCACTGGGCACTCCAGTCTCTTGTAGCCTCATTTCAAGGATGTACACAAAGAGCCCATCATTTAAGGCAAACTTCTTCCCATCTCCAGCATAGACTTGGCATTGTGCAAGGTCTCTACTTGGCTAGAGAACTGCAGTTACTACTGCTACATCAGAGATTCGTGCAATGAAGAAGTCGGTTGAAAATGAAGTTATTTGGTCACTGATTTAGGATCTAGCACCAGTATCTTGACACTTGGTAGATGTTCAAGGCCAAGGCAGACAGTCCCCTGTCTGAGAATGAGCTATGGTTCTACTAGGGGGCCTTACTCCATTCTTCCCTAAATACATACTCATTGCCCTGAAAACCTTATTCAATATGACAAGGGATACCTAAGAAGCAGTGATTTTTCTTTATCTGTGCCACCAAAGCTTATCTATTATATTTTGACTTTTTCTGGTAGATGACTGCATCTACTGACCTAGAAAGCTCTACAGCCCATTCTCTAGACTTTAGGTAAAGAGGAATTACACCCATTCTTATTACTCCTGGCTTAGTGCTCCCCTAAAAGTCCCATTGTCTCTAGGATACCCACAAAATAACCCAGCATCTTTAGTATTAAAAATTTAATTAGAATAACTTAGTTTTACTGGTTTAATTACATGTATGTGCATTTGTGTGGGTATGTGCACAGAGGATGGTGATGTCAGATTCCTTGTAAATGGAGTTAGAGATGGTTGTGAGCTGCCGTGTGAGTGCTGGCAACAGAACTTGGGTCCTTTGCAGGAATAGCAATTGCTCTTAACTGCTGAGCCATCTCTCTTAATAATCATCAAACATTTCTTTTGACAAAATCAATGTGGGGAGAGATGAAGCTTGTGAATTTTTTCCTTACACCTTTGTGAAACCTGTGTATGGTCAGTCACTTCCTCAGGAAGACAGTACTTGCTCTCCTTTAGGTGTTTGGGAGAAACTCAAACTTACAATGCTGTTATGTGTAATAGATGATAGATTTAATGATGCTGATATTGCCAAATTATCCTTTTGTACCCACAAGGAATTGGTTTCTGGACACCCTGTGGCTGTCCAAATTTAAGAATCCTTAGCTCCTTCATGTAAAATTACACAGTACTTGCTATAACCTATGTCCTTCCATGGACTTTATTTTCCAAAGAGTTCTTTTTATTATTATAACTCAAAGGCCAGTAGGATAACAGTCACACCATGGCATCATGTTTTATTCAGTGAAGAATAGATGTGAACTAGGTTAATAGGTTGGGAGGTGAAAACTGCAAAGCTTGTGGGCTTGATTCTCTTTGGTCTGTGTGATACATACCTTCCACCTGGGTATGGGGAAGGCCTCTTTTTGGATCTGCTATAAGACAAGGCATATCAAAGAATGTCCTCATAGCCAGTTCTGACCCAGGAAGGCAGGTAAGACTGATAGTGTGTAATGTTCTCATAGTCCTGACACAGGAAGGCAAGTAAGAATGACAGTGTAATGTTCTTATAGTCAGTGACACGGGGAGGCGGGTAATGCTTTCATAGTCACTTCTGATACAGAAAGGCAGGTAAGGTTGATAGAGTGTTTCTAGGCTAATGCATGACTGTGAGAAGATGGGTCTGGTTTCTGTGTCCTGCCTGGAGAAGGAATGTTCTTAGTTTCCATGGTCTGCTACGTAGAAGAATGGGGAGTAAGAACAGGGTGCTTTGCTTCTCATGTCCCTCATTTTGAAGTACCATACTTTGAGTCTTTATTTTTTGATTTATATGAGTGGTGCATAGCCATTCATCTGCAAAAATACATTCTTTTCACAGTCAAGCAAGAGGGAAATGGCACATATTTACGGTCTTGCACAGAGCTGTGGTGATTCTCCTGTTTGCCATATATAGTCTGAAAAGACCTAGATGGACCTTTGCCGATGACATCATAGTGGAAAGTGTCCTAGCATATTAGCAGGAAGTATTGAATATTTTTGATGGTTTCCTTTCCACAGTGTCGGGGGGTGGGGAATACACCCAGTAAGGATTTAGCTTAACATATTGCTGAACTTTTTTATTGACCAAGAGATATGGGGCCTGTCACCTCTCTTTCAGGATGAATGAGAATTTGCAGCACTTTGCACTTCCCACTGCTAAGGAGGACTGGATGGTGCTGTTTGTGTTATTTTCATAGCCTGTAGCAGCATTTTCTATTCATGAAAGTAGAGCCTTAGCTTATCTGCTGAGCTCAAAAAAGAGGTTAGGATGAGGTACATTCAAGTCCAGAAGAGAAATATCCATGTCTGTGCTGCCATGACTCCTGCCTAAGACTTGGGATCAGACATTAGAGAAAACTGGGGTTAGAAAATGACATCATATGGATATAGCTATGACGTTGCACATTTACTGAGGAGCCCTGGGGATGCGATTTGGCCACCCTGGCTGTGAATATGAAGCACCTGACCTTTGGAACAGTCACCATTATCTCAAGCTGCCTATTTCAAAGTAGATTCTTTCAGACCATCCCCTTTGGCCCGGATGGCTCAGAGGTGATTATGTTGGGAGGATCCTAGTGGCAACTGGTCCAGGAATCAGTACGGAGTGCTGCAAAGCCCATGTGAGTTCTGTCTGATTTAGTCGAGTCATTGAGAGGTGAAACTGAGAAAATGCACAAGTGAATTCTAAATCAGCATTGTGTTTTTCCTTCTGATTGCTTTGGCGTTATACAGCTTTCAACACTTTGTTTTTATTTTTTGCATAGTTCTGTTAGTACATAAACTGTCTTTTTCTGAACTTCAAAATAATTTATAAATATATTGGTATAGAATCAGACTTATTTTTCACAGAAAGGTATGTTTGTACATATATGTATATATTATTTACTATGAGTGAAGCATTGATTACATAAAATTTTATCGATTGTAAGTGGAAAAAAATCCTACTTATAGAAATAAATCATATTGTATCTATTTCAGACTTTCAGAATAAATTAGTTGTGTTCCAAAGTAATTTAATGCACAAAAAGAAACATAATAATGCAGCAAAAGAGAGGCCAAATGTCCTACATAGTGTAAGTTTTCTAGTTGGTGTAAAAATACTGCTTCACTTGAGAAGTTATGCGGTACGATTTCTTCTTGATTCAAATTTGATAACTCTGCTTTACCTCCTAAGAGTTAGTGGACATGCAGACCAGCGAGTGCTCTGCATATTTACAAATGATTTTCAGTTTTCAGTTTAATTCCTAGTTGTATGTATTTGAGTTATGATTTCATTTAGCCACAAAGAGATTTGATGTTTGTTCTATTTTATTTCCCCCTTCATGAGCTCTCTCTACATAACACAATGGCTGCGATTGCCGTAACTTGGCTGTGTTTTCCTGTCTCCTGGACTGTGATTATTTTATATTTATTTTTATAATTAGCGACTATGTAAGACTGACCAGTCCTTGTTTGGGTAGCTCACAGGGGAACTTTACCTTTGTCATGTTAATTATTTCCCATTTTATTGATTTCACTTGGTGTGTTTTGCTTTTCTTTTTTTGAGATTCTAGAACTGAATATATAATTTATTTAAACTGGCATTTCCTATGAAATGGCTTTCTTTAGTAAGACTGTGTAATGAGCACATTGTAAGTGAAGTAGTCCTGTGCAACCGGACAGATTCTAAGTGGAAGAAGAAATGAAACATTTAGTTATGGGTGCATTTTTGAACTGGTAGGGAGAAGGCCACTAATTTAATATTTAAAACCTTTTAACCAAATGATTCTTTTAAAAACAATTTCAAATATAATCTTACACCCAACCATGTCACATATAAAACCCTGTGTTATAACCAGGGTTAATGGGGATCACTCAGGACTCTGACAGCTCTTTTCCCTTTACGTCACATTTGCCTCAAAGGTCATTTCTGTTTAATGCTTCTTAGAACATCGCGTGATCTTTTCCCTTTGTTTTTATTTTTCATGCATGAAATAGAGATCCAATGGTTTTTTTCTTGTTAAATGCTAATTATTGTGCTTCATGGATTAATCTGATTTTGGCTTTTATTAATCTGATATTGTCCCCTTCCCTTGTATTTTCTTACACAATCAAGTTCCACCTACAGACTTCCTAGTCTGTGATGGAGGTCCCACAGTTATACTATCCTATGACACTGAAGCTGCACTAGTTTCCTTGAGCATGTCCTGTGATTTTTATTATGAAATTAAATAATTAAAATTAATTATTCAATTTAATTATTATTAAAATATTAAAATTAATTATTAGATTTATTTACATTCCAAATGTTGCCTCCCTCCTGGTTCCTCCTACCATAGTTCTTTAGCCCATTGCCTGTCCCCTTTGCATCTGAGAAGGTGCTTCCCCACTCAGGGGCATCACCCTTCCCTGAGGCATCAAATCTCTACAGGATTAGGTACATCTTCTCCCACTGAGGCCAGACAAGAAAGTCCTCTGCTACATATGTGCCAGGGATCACAGACCAGCCTGTGTATGCTCTTTGGTTGATAGCTTAGAGCTGGGAGCTCTGAGGGGGTCCGGGATGGACGATGTTGTTGGTCTTCCTATGGGGTTCCCTTCAGCCCCTTCAATTCTTTCCCTAACTCTTCCATAGGGATCCCTGACCTCAGTCCCATGATGTCTTAGAGAATGGTGTGATTGCCTGGCACATGTTTCACTGTGTCCTTGTCGTGAAATAAAACACAGCTGCTTACTAAAATATCCAAGGTGCTTCTCATTTTCTTCAGTTTGCAGACTTCAGAGAAGCTATTGAAGTGAGCACAGCTTAACATTCCTTAAAAATTTTGCATACAGACTTTATAAGCCCCAATACAGGGGAACTCCGGGGCCAAGGGGTGGGAGCTGATGGGTAGGGGAGCAGGGCCGGGAGGGGGGAGGGTATAGGGAACTTTCTGGATAACACTTGAAATGTAAATGAAGAAAATATCTAATAAAAGTTGAAAAAAATTTTTTGCATACAAATCCTCAAAGTCACAGCATTATTTCTCCATTTGGAATGTATGTTATCTTATTTGAATAGATTTTAACCAGAAATTAGCATCCTTGTTCCCATTAAATTGGTGAAAATCACCTCCCTTATTTATGTACAGGAAGACTGTATAATTTTGATAATAATTGTTACTGCCAATATAACCATTATGTTACTGAAATAAGCTGGGCCATTTCTGGTTTCTGTATACAATTATGTTCAAGAAAAGATTGTCCAGCAACTAAAAACAATTCGAAGGTAATATGAATATTTATTTGCATCTCTTGATTATCTTTATTCAGTGTATACCTCACAGCAATGAAATCTCTACATATTTCAAAAGCCCCCTCTCACAAAATGCCCAATATCCCTTCGGCTCTGGAGTCTCCAACTTTTGGTCACTTCCTGGAAGCTGTGTGTGTTTGTCTCCTCATCTCCCTTTTACTCTTGCATTCTCACGACTGCGTCTACTTGCTCCCACCCTTAATCTGATTTTGTATCACACAAGCCTGGGAACGGAGGACACAGGATAGACTTCTGACAGAGAAAAAGAATGAAGAGAAGATGCAGCGAAAAGCAAGATTAGGCAAGGAAAGGAGAGAGGCACGAACGTCACTCTAAACGTGAGATGTGGCGAGGGCGTGGGAAACTCAGGTACGGCTGCATTGCGCCTTTTAATCAATCATGCTCCTGTGTGGCACACTTATTTTAATTTTGAGATTGCAATACAATTACATCATGTTGCCCTTCCCTTCCCTCCTTCCCGAGGTTTCCATAGGCCTCTCCTCACTCTCTTTCAAATCCACTGCCTCCATTTTCATTTATTGTTACTGCGTACATGTACGTGTATACATGCACATGTATAGTTGTAAAAAATATTCAAGAAATCCCAGTGCAGGGTTTCTTCCCACCTTTGACCATTTATGATAAAAAACAAACACACACACACATTTTTTACATTGTATTTAATATGCCTTACACAGCACAATAACTGGGCAGCTGCTGACCCTCCATTCAGTTAGAATAGCCCAAGTTATTACTCACAATGTCTCATCTGGGTTGCTTTTAGCTCCAACCAGGCAGCCCTCTGGGCCATGTTCTTTTGGCCCCTAGACCATGGCTGCTTCCCCAACCCCTCCCTCTCTTTCTCTCTCTCTTCTCAAGCCCTGGAAACCTAACCACCACCCATGTTTCTTCTCCATAGCTATTGGCTGGCGGCATCATTATTAGCCAATCAAAATTAACTTGGCCGCAGGGTCCCAGAAGCTACCTGCAGACTCCAGATCTTGGGGGCTAGCAGTTAGCATTACAATGGACAGTAAAAGAGAAAACCTTAACATATTGTCCTAAATATAACCTACTTCAGTCTGTGAAATGTTATCTGTATGTATGTTTTCAGGGCTGACTATTTGGGATTGGATAACCAGTTACTATTTTCTTTCCCAAAAGCCTTGTGGGCTTTCCTTGTCCACTTTGCCCCAATTATTGCCTTTGTCTTTGTTCGACTCACGTCTGGGCAGTCACGTTGGTGAGATTTTTACAGGCACAGCTTCCGACACTTCCAGGAGACACAATCTCACAGCAAACTTACTGATCCTCTGGCTCTTACAATCTTTCTTCTCCCTCTTCCATAACGTTCCCTGAGCCTTAGATGCAGGAGTGTTTTGTAGAGGTATCCACTGGGACCAGGCTCCACAACTGCATTTGATTGATTGTGGTTTTGTGTGTCATGGAGACGTTCCTTTGATGAGAGGTGAAGACTACACTTCTTTGAGAGTGTAAGGACAAATATTTAAAATATAGTTAGGAATGATGCTTGTTTAGTGAATGTTTTGATCAATTACTGATCACATGTCTGATGGAGGTTGTACTGGCTAGTTTTGTGTCAACTTGACACAGCTGGAGTTATCACAGAGAAAGGAGCTTCAGTTGGGGAAATGACTCCATGAGATCCAGCTGTAAGGCATTTTCTCAATTAGTGATCAAGAGGGAGAGGCCCCTTGTGGGTGGGACCATCTCTGGGCTGGTAGTCTTGGGTTCTATAAGAGAGCAGGCTGAGCAAGCTAGGGGAAGCAAGCCAGTAAAGAACATCCCTCCATGGCTTCTGCATCAGCTCCTGCTTGAGTTCCAGTCCTGACTTCCTTGGTGATGAACAGCAATGTGGAAGTGTAAGCTGAATAAACCCTTTCCTCCAAGACTGTTTCTTGGTCATGATGTTTGTGCAGGAATAGAAACCCTGACTAAGACAGAGGTCCTATAAGATTATAGTAGAAGACTTGGGTAGAGTGGTTGCTTAGCACACAAAACAATTTGGCGCCTAGAGGTACAAAATATTAAATGCAGTTGAAAATTCCTACACTGTAGCTTTTGTAACAATAGTAAACCTGTGTGTGTGTGTGTGTGTGTGTGTGTGTGTGTGTGTGTGTGTGTGTGTAAATGCTGGTCTAAAGAAACCTGCAGACTGCCTAATGAAAGTGAAGTGTATAAACATGTACATCATATATTACTTGATGATGCTTACTATACTGTGTTTTTATCATTAATTTAAGGATCTTCTTAATTATAAAAGTGTTTGTTAAACTCAGTATGCAATGTTACATGGACAGCAGCCTCCTGTGTCCTGTGTTGCGTCTCTTGGTTATATCAGGAGGCCACACAGATTGATTGACCTTGGCTAGTTTGGTTTGTATAGGCTCACCTTGTGGTGTGGACCCAGAAGCAGAACAGTGAAATGAAGTAGAACCCTGCTGTCTCAGAACTTATCCCCAGTGTAATAACACGTTATTGAACAGAGACATTCAAATATCGCATGACTGAGGGGACACATGCTGCTATTGCAATCTCTATTTAGCTAGGACTTGGAAAGATGGAGCTGTCTATTGCGGAGACCCATCCTGCTCAGTCATGGAATGAGACCCTGTACTGCTGAGTCATGGAATGAGACCCTGTACTGCTGAGGCATGGAATGAGACTATGGCTTTTAAGCAACTTGCTGTACTATTAAACAAAGCTTCCTGAGCCTGCAAAGTTTAGGAAATGTTATTTTTTTTAACATAATATATTACCTATTTTTCTTCTCTACTCCATGCTCCTAGAAGCAGATCTTTGTTTAAAAGGAGTCATTATTGGATTAAGCCATGTGCACACCAGTCATTCATGTGATGTCTTATCTTTAGAGCTTTATTTCTAGTGTTAAAAACCCAGTTCATTTATTTCAAAAACTTAAAACAAATTTTTTTATATATATGTACAATGACGTAACTCTATTTTTACATAACCACAAGTTGTTTATTTCTTGATTTCACTAGGTGGAATAAATTGGTTTCTTTTGGGAGTTGAAATTAATATCGACAGGCTCAGTGAAGAGAGCATTCACAGACTTTGCAGTTCTGATGTTAACACTGGTGTGTTCTCAGCGGTGATTATTCTCTGCTTCCCTGGCTCTCCTTCACCACAGTCAGTCTAGGTCACAAAACTATGGGGATCAAGAAAGCAAAGGCAGAAGGCTTAGGGGTGAAGCATGTCACCTCTCCATGGGAAGAGATATAAAACCTATACAGATGTTAATATTTTGTTATTTTGTTATTTTATGTGTATGAATGTTTTGCCTGCAGTTAGGTTTGTCTATTTTGTGCCTGCCTGGTGTCTACAGAGGCTGGAAAAGAGTGTTAAAATCCCCAGGGACTGGTGCTATAGAAAGTTGTGAGCCAATGTGTGGGCTCAGGGAATTGACTCTAAGGTCTCTACAAGAACAACAAGTGCTCCTAAAACCTGAGCCAACACTCTAGACCAAAATTTATATATATTTTAAGAAGAGGAAATTATAGTTATAACCTTAGTCCCCAAAGAAGAAGAAATATAATCATCGTGGGCACGTGAGCAATGTCAGAGTGTCCTTTGGGGTGACTATGTTGACTGTATAAGAGAGACTTTATATATCATAGTAATTCAGCACATGGCATATTCCTTATGCTGTGCTTTACTGAGGTTTTATGCAATTATGCATGAG
This sequence comes from Mus minutoides, assembly GCA_902729485.2. NCBI lineage: Eukaryota > Metazoa > Chordata > Mammalia > Rodentia > Muridae > Mus > Mus minutoides. The sequence goes on from LR751476.1 coordinate 127,176, forward strand.
AGTGTAGAAGGTAGAAAAAGAAACATTGCTTGCTGCAATCCGAGTCTCTAGGGGTTCTGGATATACAGCATGAAGTCTGCTTTGATGAGTGAGGACAATAGCGAACACACACCATTATTTATTCAGCCTCATAGTAAAACTGAGACCGGATAGTCTCATGGCTGTGGGCATGTGCGCTGGACCAGAGGTTTTGAAAGGGAAAGTCTATGCTATTTTTACATCTAGAAGAGACAACATTAAACAGAGCTTTGATTAGTTGTTCCTGAAGTCAGAGCTCTGTGTTCCTGACATACCGAAGGTGCTCTCTGTTCTGTGCAGAGGCCTGACTGGGGCCCAGAGTCTCTCTCCATACAGTGCTGAATAACGAGGACCACGTGCACTCCAGCTTTAATGTAAGGAACGGTGTGCATCACATGCTTTGTAATTGCAGATTGTAGATCTTTGCAGATGACTTTTAAAACTGTACTATGCCTAGTACTTGAGTGCTTTATAGAATTTACCTTCATAAAGATAAAGTAAGTGTTATCACCCTCACCTGCTAGTAAAAGAATAGACGGAATAGCTGTGGTGGTACATGCTACTAAAAACCAACACACTGGAAGGAAGAGGCAGAAGGATGGCAAATTCAAGGCCAGTCTGGCTTACATCATGTTATCTTCTGTCAAGAAACCAAGGGCCAAGGCTGTGAATTATTACCAACATACTTCCTTACCATGTAAAAGGTCTTGGCTTCAACTCCCAACACTGTAAAACAAAGCAGAGCCCTGTGAGAATATAATAAAAATACAGTGAGTATTTTATTCAAGGCTAGAAGGAGGCAGGATTCATATTTAACTTACTTTTTGGAGCAGTTCCTGTGAGAACTGTGTTAAGACTCATTTATTTTTAACTGACTGACTTAAAACTCAGTAGGCATAAGCAGCCCAAACGTCTTGGAGAGTAGTGAGCCTATCACACCAACAAATGATTCTTAGCGGGATGGGTGATTTGATTGAAAATTCCTCAAGAAGAAGGTAGACCCTAACCATCCAGCGCTGCACCATGGGATGTACACATGTGCTTTCTTACAATGAGTACAGAATGGGTGTTAGGGAGTAAGCTCAACTTCACTGGATGGAGAGTCAACAAGAATTGTCTTCATCACATGTGACTAAGAACATTGACAATGCTATTGCTACTTTCAGTAATGTATGGGGATAAAAAAAAATGACCTTTGTGACTTCCCTCTTCAAACCCCATAACCCCAGTCTAATCATGGGGACTAAATGGATACAGGAATTATTTGAAAATTTTATTCTGTGATATTTACCTCTCTATATGTTTATTAATTCAAACATGTATTCATAACAGCAAAGACTCATGGGTATTAATAAGTTAGGTTAGTCTTTTTCTGTCAGCTCTTGTATCCCTTTGACATAGCCCCATCAAAGCAATGTTGTTTTGGGTGGTTTTCTTGCTTTCTGGTGGTAAAAAAAACAATGATGACCACTCTCTGTTTCAATCTAATCTGCTGTTTTCATGAAAGTGTTGCTACTCTTCAAGATATCTGTTCTCACTTTGAGGAAAGTAGATAGCACATTTTAGATGTATAACATCCTATAAAATACCTGACCAATATTTTCCAAGAGGAGAACATTGTGATAAACCAGGAGACTTGGAGATGTTGTCACAGCCAAGACCAGCCTAGGGAGGCATGGGATATGAATGTAGTATGCCATCTTAGACAGAAGCCAAGGTAATCTTAATAAAGTATGGAGGTCAGTTAATTATAAGGTACCAATATTGGTGTGTTAGTCTGTTAATGTTACTAGCAACAAGAAAAACTGAGTGTGTGTGGGGGTATATGGAAATTATCTTTACTTTCTATCTATGCATCTAAAACTGTATATAAAAATCTCTATGTAAAAAATTTGATGGTCATATTTTCAAACTGCTTTCTAAATATTACCACTCCGAACCTGGGCTAGAAAAGCTTCCTTAGCAGTGGTTAAAGCAGAGACTCATAACTGGGCAGAGACCTGAGACTATGTATCTATGAGTGCTCAGCCATGGATAAGACATCTATACCAACTTGCCTCCCTCAAGTCTTGGGGGGCATGAGGAAAAGGGTGTCAGAGTGTTTGAAAACAGGGAGAATTGTGGTATATTTCCATACTCTAGATCCTTGAACTCGTCACCCACAGCAGTCTTGCTTTCCTGTGTTAGACCTGCACTAAATCTAGCCAGTTAAAATTCTGGCACAAATGGAGGAGGGTGGTCAAGAACCATCACCTTTATGTAAAGACCTACTTTCATTTGATGGCTGCTGCTGCAGGAGGAGGAGGAGTCACTTTTCCTTAGAGGTGTGGTCAATGGTAGGTTGTCCACTTGCCAGGAGATGGTTCCACACCAATGTGCAAAGAGGCAACAGTCATTGGGCTCAGTGAGTTATTAAAAGGTAAAGAAAGAGGCCGTGATGTTAGGGGTACCTGTTAGTGGGATGTCTGGGAAAGTTAGAGGGAGTATTGGGTGAGGGCATTGTATGAGTCAAGGTGCTCTAGAGAAACAGAAGTGATAGAAAGAATCTCTCTTTTCTTTCTCTTTCTCTCTAGTACATAACATATAATATATACATATACAGGCCATGGTCTGGCTAGCCCAACAATGCCAGGAATTGTGTAGTTGTTCAGTACACAAAGCTGAATGGCTCAGCTGATCTTTAGTCAGTGCTGGAATCCCAAAGAAGTAAGTTTCAACACCAGTAAAGAAACATCTCAGCAGCGGGATGAGTGAACCTGCCATCGAGAGTGAGGGGGAGCAGGCAAAAGCAAAAACTTTCTTCTTCCATGTTCTTTTATGTGGCTGCCATGGGAGATGAGGTCTTCTGCCTCAAATGAACCAATGAGGAACAATCCCCATGCAGGTGTGCCCAGCCTGTGCAGGTGTGCCTAGCCTTGTGCAGGTGTGCCCAGCCCTATGCAGGTGTGCCCAGCCCTGTGCAGGTGTGCCCAGCCCTGTGCAGGTGTGCCCAGCCCCATGCAGGTGTGCCCAGCCTTGTGCAGGTGTGCCCAGCCTTGTGCAGGTGTGCTCAGATGCCTGGGTTTTAGCTGATTGCATATATGATCAAGTTGAACAACTAAGATCAGCCATCATAGATATTAAAATATATGTATATTTGTATTAAATTCCCAAAGAGTAGGAAAAAAAACCCAAACATATATTTTAAAAGTAAGAGGCAACATACATTTACTACATAAGGAACAAACTTCAATAAATTATTAGAATTGAAAAAAAGAACATTTATGGAGAAGGCAACTCTCCACGTATTTCACAAATATGTACTTGGACAATCCTTGAAAAATTGTGAATCGGATCTGGGTTTTTAGCTTTTGGTTTTGAGAGCTTGTATGGAGGTTTGTCCATTGTGGATAAACATCCTTGTTTCCAAGGCTTTAATTACTGATAAAATCCTAATGCTCTGGAAGGGGGATGCTATCCTTTTACCAACACATGAAGGAGCTACAGGAGAGTGTGGAGAAGGACAGGAGTCGTCAACTGGACACACTGGGCTGCTTATGTCACTCCACACAGACACAGATACATTCTGATATAAGGCCACTTCTCATTTTATAAAGACTGATTTTATTTCTAATTACCTGTATGCATGTAGATCTCTTTGTGGGTATGTTCACATAAGCACTCTTGCCCAGAAAGGTCAGATTCATCATATTTTCTGGAGCTGGAGTTACAGGTAGTTGGGAACTGCCTGACTGAGGTGTTGGGAATTTAATGCAGGTCCTCTTCAAGAGCAGGAAGGCCTCTTATCATCTGAGTCATCTTTCATGCCTCCAAAAGGCAAGTTTTAATGCAAAGACAGGTATGGTTAACCCACTTCAGATTTGCCCGCACGTACTGATCAGTGTGTAGTCAATCCTATTCAAGTTCTGCTTTCATAAAGTTTAGCTGTGATGCGAATCCAGCTTTATTGTAACCAGACTCCTACAGCATCAGTTTTTACATCATCCAGGGCCGATTTGGTCACATCAATGGCTAAGCTGAATACTATAGATGTAGTAGAGATTGTCTGATGCATAGCATCTAGAACATTTAAGTCTGGAGCCGGGTTGAAAAAAAAAATCCCTCAGCTCTGATAAAGAGCTTAAGCGGGAAGAGTTTTAGCCAAGAAGATTCTCCTTCTGCTGCGCCAAGTCTCTTCAGTAGCTGACAACAACCTGCCCTTTGGGGAAGCTAACTGATGGTCTGAAGGGCCATTGAGCTCTTGGAGAGCAGTTGCTGTGTGTTATTTGGTAGTAGAAAGGTGTCTCTACTGCCATCTTGGACAGTTTCTTGCAATAATGATGACAGATCAAAGCTCTCTCAAGGCCCTTTCTACGGTAATTTTGGATAAGTGAACTTTAATTTTGGATAAGTGCATAGTGCCAGCAATGCAAACAGCAGCGTGCTTTTGCAAGATTAGTTAACAGCTCTGTATATCTCAAACAATGTCACACTCTATGGGCATGTTGGGACATACATCATGTGGATTGTCACTCACCAGTTGAAATACATAGCAATATCCTTTAACAGGATGATGTGTTTATGTAATGCTGTGTTGTGTGTGGCCTCTCCCCAAGCCAACCCAATATATCACTGTGTTATGGATGGCCTCTCCCAAGTCCAGTCCAATAGATGTAGGGTAGATCCATGAAAATCACATTTCTCAAATTCAGAAACATTTTGCTACCTAACTCATCAAAGCATATATAGAGAGGTTATTCACCAGCTATGCCATGGCAAAGAAACCTAATGGAGATCCATCCAAAAAAAAAAAATGAGTGAGTTGCCATGGTTACTCTTCAGGAACTGTAATCTGAATTCATAACTTTTGTCTAAGCCATTATCATATACAAAGAATGCATCTAGACTGGTGGTTATCAGGGGTAGGGTGGGAGGAAATATTTGAAGTGAATAGTGTTATGGTTATGCAGCATTGATTAAGTGCTTAATACTTGTGAATTGAGTCTTAAAATGGCTAAGGCAGTATTCTAAAACCTTTTATGAGCATATATTAATTATATACAATAATGGGATTCATTGTTCATTTGGACAGTTTTATTTTCCCAGTAGTCCCCTTCTACTCGTGTGTGTGTGTGTGTGTGTGTGTGTGTGTGTGTGTGTGTGTGTATGTGTNGAGGGAGAGGGAGAGGGAGAGGGAGAGGGAGAGGGAGAGGGTGAGGGAGAGGGAGATCTGAAGTGGAAACTAACTGGTTCTTTGGAGAGTCAGTTGTGCTGGATGGGTTTGTGCTGGGTCTGACCTGTGAAGGAGTGTTTTCCTGAAGTGGATACAGGTGAGAGGCTAAGGCAGACTCGTGAAGGAACGTTTCATTGAAGCAGACGCAGGAGAAAAGATGTTCTGTTAAAAGCAAGCATGAGAAAGGACATGTGATGAAGGATTCTTTGTTAACAACAGGCGTGTATTGGTCCAGCTTACAATGCATAGTTGAACTGAATTTGTCAGAACTCCATAGAAGAAACACATCACAAAGGTCCTGGTGCTGTGCTGTGGCAATTTTGCTGCTTCCTCAGATTTGGCCCGATTGGCAGAGTGATGTCAGCTGAGACAGATGAATGTGCCGAGGCAAGACCCATGGAGGACGTGTGACATTTGTAGGAATATAAATAGAACTCGATGTTGTTGTTGGTAGTGGCGCTGGTGGTGGAGGTGTGTGTGTGTGTGTGTGTGTGTGTGTGTTTATGTGCGTGTACATTTTGCCAATTTAAATTATCTTTCCATGTCTATTATTTCTTTCCTTCCAGTTGCTTTGGATGTAATTCTCCCCTAATTATACTTATCTTCTCAAAGTAGAGGATCAGATGATGTAAGTCATACCCTCTTAATGTAAAATTAATTGCTATACATTTTCTTCTAAGCATTGATTTAGTTGCATTGAACAAATTTCCATATAATGTTTTAATTTTCCTTCTACTTAAGATATTTTCTAACTCATGTTATGACTTCTATAATGTCCTTTTTTTTGTCCTCTGTAACAATTCTTCTCCTGAAATCAATTTCTTGTGATAGTGACACAGTCTTTCCAGCTTTCTTCCCCCATCCCCTTTGTGACTACATTCTTAAAGCTTGACCTTTTATAAATAGCATATAATTGGTCTTCTGTTTTGAATCTAATATGGTAATTTCTATTGTATGTAACTCTGCACGGGTGTGGAGAGTGGGGACACTGGAGAGAACTGAAAAATGTGGCAACGTAGCAACTCTACACTTAAGACCAAGGAAACAAAGAATTGGCAATGTAAAAGATATGAGAAATGCTTGAAATCCTCATTTTTGCATTTTTAGAGGATTCCATCCCAAGTTGACAGAATTCACACTTCTCAAGCACACATAGAACCAAGGCATGCCATGCCGAGGAGTGTAACCATGCACTGAAAACCGAATACTTCTTAAGCATTTGGAAGGGAGGTTGTCTTTTGGTTAGTCTAGGATCAATGGTCTACCTCCCTCCATGTTGCTCCTAGCCCTAGGATTGTGCATGTGAACAAGTGTGCCCAGTTGTGCCCAGGGTTTTGGGTAGGTGATGTTGGTCCACACTGAGATGCTTGTACAACAGTTGATCTTGTTCCATCTCTTTCTCTGACTGCATTCCTCTAATATTTCCCCAGAAACCATTTCACACAGAGACATATAACCTGGAATATTTCTTGGTAAAACTGAATCTAGTCTATGGCTTAAGGGGCACCTCAGGTGGAGTTAATACAGAAACACTGGGAGGTAGAATTACATTTGTGTCATGTAAGAAATAATGAAAACACACAAAGTTATGTTTATAACTCAGATGAACAGAGTCTGTTATTTTATAGACAACCAGATAGAAACATTTCTTTTGGCCAGGAGGAAATAGCTTTCCTTAATGGGTCTTCAATGCCACTGTAACAGTGACACAAATGGTTTGTTTCTAGTCCCCATCCCCTCCCCCTTCTTGACATTTTGATCACTTGACAAATATGAGGTGAAATATTGCTGCTGATCTTTATGCAACCTTAGTGGAGTCAGTTTCTTTCTGCTTTTTTCCCCCTCTAAATGGAAACACAGCACAGAATTCGGAGGTTTGGCTACGAGGAAGATTAATTTTGAAAAGGAGCCGACCTTAGTTTGCCATCTCAGATGAGGTTAAACTATTCCTAATGTTTCACATATATGATGTGCTGCTGTGCCTCAACTGTGTTTTGGTAAACCTACCCGCCCATCTATTTTCTTCTTTACTGATCAGTAAATATAAACACTGTGCTTGGGTAAGACACTAAATATTTTGATTTCTTCCTACAAGTATATTTAAACACAGCTCTGCTCCAGAATGTACCTGCTGTACCCATGTAGCAGCAGTTGTGAGAAACATATGGGACAGAAGTAAGGGCTATAAATAGCGAAGAGCACGCGGTTCCCACACTCTGAGGTACCCACACATGATTAGATGTGTAGAAGCACATCCTGACGATCCACAGGCACTCTCCATGTTTGCTCATGTTGCTACCAGAGGTCCGATGGCCAGTTCAGACAGAGGCCAGTCAGTGTTTCAAGTTCTTATAGACTTATGTTTCCAGAAGAAGGATCAAACAGCAGTAATGGCATCTCTGTTTGGTCTCGTCAATGGAAATATAACGTGATCCACAACCACATAAGTAAAACACAGTAAATACACTAAAATATGAAAAATATAAAATTAATTTTAATATCAATTCAGTATCATCAAACACATCATAACATGTGATCTATATAAAACTATCATTTTCATGTTTTAAAAAAAATGAACCTTACTTTTGATCAACTTGCATACATGAATGGAATTTGGTGTAATATCCCACACGTGCGTACAGCTTGAACTTCCTTCATGTACCTCCTCTTCTGACATGGATTAGTTGCTTTGGCAAATGCTTAACAAAATAGCTCAAAGAGTAAAGGTTAATGCCAGCTTACAATGTGCAGGCAGATTCTATCACAGCAGGCAAGGCTCGGAACAGGAGCCTGGGGCTGATGGACAGAGTGTGCCTACAATTAGAAGCAGAGAGATGTGTATACTAGCACCTGCCTTACTCGTTCTTACGCTGAAGATCTATCTCAACTCATGGAGTTGAGCTGCCTACATTTAGGGCGGGTCTTCACACCTCAATTAACTTAATCTAGAGAATCTCTCCCAGACATCAGGCATTCCCAGAGATGTGTCTCTTTGGTGATCCAAGATCTTCTGAGTTTGGTAATACAAATCTACCTCTTGTCAACATGATGCCTCGAACATGTTACTTTTAAGTCACAACTCTCCCCTCCTTATCTCTAAGCTCTCTGTCATCTCATAATGTTAAAAGTCTCCATAGTTCCACTTTAATATTTCCAACATTATTTAAAAATCCCAAGTCCCACTTACATGTGGTTATCAGCTGTTAAATGAATGATAATCAATTTACAATCTATAGAATCACAGAGGTTAATGTAGAGGAAGGGACTAGGGGAGAAACATGGATCTCCCCAGGAGGGGAATTTATGGGTGGACTGGAGCACAGGGGTGTGTATGGGATGAGAGGATCAGTAAGGGAAGGAGAGAAGAAATAGGGTCATGGGAGGAAATATAGGGAGAGGTATCTAGAATTGAGCATTTGAGGAATGATATTGTACAGTGGAAACTTTCTAAAATATAGAAGACAATCCAAATTAAGTCTCAAAATAATGAGGTAGACAGAGTCCCATCTGGCCATTTATTGTCACCAAACAAAGCTTTCAGTACCCAGACCAGGTCATATCCGATTGAGTTGGTGGCAAAAGGGGTCAAATTGAAATCCCCAAACAACTCAGCCTGTTGCCAAGACAATAGGTTGCTTTCCACAAACTGTCTGCAATGCCCATTTCTAAAGACAATACCCACACAATTTATTGAACATGGAGAGGTCAAGCAGGTACCTACATAGACCCTTCACCCTAATGTTCTAATGCCTTTGGTATGGGAAGGTACACTGCCCACAACCAAAAGATAAACACAAAGACAAAACCTTTCGTCTACAATGCTGCCCTGCCTGAAAACTCTGCTAAGGCGATGGTGGCATGCAGCTTGTAGGAGTGACCAACCAATGTCTGCTTTGAGGTAAGACCCACTTCTGGAGATGAAACTCATATCCGACACTGCTTAGCTGATGAAGAACCAGAGAGTAGATCACCCAGAGATGTAGAATAAACAAAAATACTTCTGTTCTTTAAAAGGGGTAGTAATAAAAGGACTCAGAAGGAATTTCGGCTATACTCCCTAGGCTAGTGCCTTACTGAGCCATGACAAGATGAGCTTCATCTTACAGCAGATGAGAGCAATGCAGAGACCCACAGCCAGACGTCATGCAGAGAGACAGAAACCTTGGAATACAAGGCTCTAAATGGGATGTCTCCATCAAATCCCTACCCTTCAACCTCAGAAAACCCTTAAGAAGAGAAATCAGAAAGAGTGTAAGAGCCAGAGGGGAGGGAGGAGACCAGGAGAGCAAGACTCAACTGAGCAAAGCTCATATGAACGCAGAGACTGAAGCAGCAAGCACAGGGCCTACATGGGTCTACATTAGGTTCTATCTATCTATCTATCTATCTATCTATCTATCTATCTATCTATCTATCTATGGGACTTGTGAATGTGTGACTGAGTGGGTATATGTTTCTTGTGCCTTCTCTTGGAACTCTCTTCCTTCTTTTTGTTTGCCTTGTCAAACTTGAGTGTGACAGCCTTTGATTCATCTTGTTATATTTTGTTTTGTTATACACACACACACACACACACACACACACATATATTCTCTTAGAAGTCTTTACTTTTTATGGTGAGAGATTGAAAGGGAATGGATTGGATAGGAGGGGGTGGGGGACTGGGAGGAGTAGGGAGAAGAGACACTAATTAAGATATATTATATGAAAGAAAAAAATCTATTCTCAGTAAAAAGAAATAAATGCAAAGAAATTTTCAAAGTTCAGTTCTCATCTGAGGCACAAGATGATCTCTAAGATTTACCCCTTTGTTATACGTATGAATGTTCTGTCTGCGTGTATGTATGTGCAACACCTCTGTGTCTAGTGCCCATGGAAGTCAGAAGAGGGTGATGAATTTCTTGGAACCAGAGGAACAGGTAGTTGTGAGCCAACATCTTGGTGCTGGGAACCAGGCCTGGCTCTTTGGCAAGAACAAGTGCTCTTAACAACCGAGACACCTCCTTAGTGGAATCTCTTAACTGAGTTTCTCTCAAATTTAAAAACAAGTTATGTACTTTCAATATAAAATGGCACACGGCAAACAAACATTTCCATTTGGGGTGGGAAGAATAGGGCCACGGCAAGGAACAATCAGATGAAAGCTAGACTGAAACTCAGCAGGCAAACCTTGAATCCTGCAGGTCCTTGACCATCTTGATGAATCATGTGGGACTCCAAAGGGCTCCTGTAGATTCCTCCGTTAAGCTTTTCTGTAAGCAGCATAGACAACCCATTTCTTGGGGCAGCTCTAATCTAGGTCTGCTTGTTTCCTTGATAAACTTCACGTGACCCTAGTAACTACACTATCCTGAAGTTTCCATTGCAACCTGGGCTTTATCTTCTCAGCTTCAAACAGGCAGTACTTCTATTCTATTATCATTGCCTGGATTCAGTTATTCTCTGAAAGCCAGAGAGAGAGAGAGAGAGAGAGAGAGAGAGAGAGAGAGAGAGAGAGAGCGCTCCATGACCCATTTAATCTGGCATCCTTTATGCACACAAAGTCAGTTCTATGTGGATGATACTGCTAAGTCCTGCTGCCAACTTGAGATGCAGCCTGAACTCCTAGACCAGAGTTGCATGTTGCACAATATTTCTAGGCTGGGGAACCCTGGGGATCACATCCCCTAGTGACATACTTTCTCCAGCAAGGCCACACATACCTCCTAAGCCTTCTCAAAGGATGTCACTAAGTGAGGGACAAGTATTCAAATGCCAGAGACTATGGGGAACACCACATTTAAATCACCACAGAACAGAGAGGACATACATTATAGTGTTTTAATATGACCATATATAGGCATCTTCCTTTATACAGTTTAAAGAACGTATTAGATGATAAAGCCCATATATACAGTTATGAAAAATAGCACCTCAAAAAGCAAGACTGATAAAGCTGGTTCAGTGATCATAATTGTCATATTATGAATTAGCAACAAATTCCTGCTGAAGTATCCAGCAAATCAAAATAACGTAAACAAACAAACCAACAACCAAACAAGCAAGCAAAAGAAGTCAGTTAGATGTGGTGGTGTACACCTTTAATCCCAACATTCAGGATGCAGAGGCAGCCAGATCTCTGTGAGTTTTAAGCTAGCCTGGCCTACAGAGAGAGTTTCAGGACAGCCAAGACTCTACAGAAAACAAAACAAATGAAAAAACCAGCAAAAACCAACCAAACAAAAATAAAAGGAAACAAAAACCAGTAACAACAACAACAAAACACCACAATGAAACAAAAAAACCCCAAAACCCTTGTTGCTGTATCCTTGGAATTTGGTTTATAGTTTGTTTTTTCCCACTTTTATTAGATAGGAATTTGGTTTATAGTTTTTAAACTGCAAAAAAAAAAAATAAACCATTTTGAAATGTAAACTGTTCTCTGGCTTTAGATCCAAATATTTACACATCTAATGTGTACTAATTGTTCAATTTGGCATAGGAGAATAAATGTGTGCTCCATCGAGCATGCTTGGGTACAGCCTACCCACTCTCATTATTAAATGCTGATAATACTGCAGTAGTTATCAAAAAACAGCCTGTACATCCCATACGTCTCCTTTAGGGGGCGGCACCACCCTGAAGTACGGATGAAGTACAGCTCTCTGCCATCTCTTGCTTTTTAGGGATGCTGGAAGCAGGCAACATTTGTCCATTCTTTTGAGCCTGCTGGGAACTACAGATACCCAACTGTTTACAGTAAACTGAAGATCAAGACCTTTCCTGGGACTGTAAAAAGAAATGACGTGTCTGGGCTCAAGTTTAATTACAGGCTTATTTCAGAATTGGAGTGGTGGGGTCAAGGTCATTGTCATGAAGCAAAGAAGTGAAATCGGTACCTCTCTGCGACTTGCTCAGCTACAGGGTCGATGCAGAGGTATGTAGCTGCGTTGATGAGACACCCACTGCTCACACAGCTGATCTACTGGCCCGAAAGACCTGGTAAATCATGGCAATTCAAAAAGGTGGGAGACCCTGCTTGTTGCAAAATCAGCACAACACTCTGAAATTTCCGTAAAGGAAATGTGCCGAGGCTTGGGACCTGGAGTCAGGGCCCGAATCAGTGTGTGGTCAAGTCACAGGTCCCGTTTCCACCTTTGCGACATTGAAAAGTAATTTTGCCTTATGATTCTTGAAAGGATCAATAGGGTTATTATTTGGGCTGAGAGGAAGTGACACGTTGAGTTGTCTTGTGGTTATAATCTTTGTCCTCATCTTTTCCCTTTCCCCAACACCCTGGCCCCGTGGGTAGCAAATGTAGGTTAGGTTGGCCCCGCGTTCACAGCTTCATTACCGAGTCTATCACAGAGGAGAACACGTTAAGCACAACTTACCAGCTCAGCCACACTAGGCAAATCCCAGGGCTGTGCTTCAGAATTAATTAGAGGAACTGCAAAGTTATTAGCTGCTATAGTAACCAAGGCCAGAATGATGTCCTAAAGGGCCCTGTAAGGCAAGAGGACACAGATTTTTCAGAAATTTCAGGAGCATTGAGGTGGCCCATCAGGTCAGAGGCCAGTATCAACCTGAACTGTCTGGAATGACCCTGTATAGATTGTGGACGCCAGCCAGAAAATATGTTGGCTGCCATTAGGAGAGGCTAGCTTTGATAATAGTGGTGAGCAGAGCAGTTAGTGGAAAGGAGAACAGAAGGAAGATGTAAAGGCTTGTGCCCTCATCTGGAAATGGTGCTGAGGTCTCGCCTCTGAGCTTGGTGGCAAATTACCATGGGAAGCACCTGTTTAAAGTGTCTCCTTCCGTTGTACAGGTTCCTCACATGCGGAGGATTTGTTTTGCATGTAAATGTTTTGGAGGTTGGGAATGTGGTTCAATGGTGCAGTGTTTGCTCAGCATGCATGCGGCACTAGTCTCCTCTCAGTCTGCTGCCCTAGCAAAGCTTTTACGGTGGGACATGCCCGCAGTCTCAGTATGTAGGAAGCGATGCGGGAGGGTCAGAAATTAAGATCCTCCTTGGCTACAGTGTGAGTTTGAGGTTAGCCTGCGGTACAAGGGGATGCTGTATTAAAATAAAACAAGTGAATAAAGAAAGACATCTCTCAATTTTGTTTTCCTATAACGGCGTAGGTCAAGGTTTTTAAACAGTTGCACGTACATCAGAAATAGTGGGGAGAATTTTAACGTACAGAATCAGGAGTCAGTCTCAGACTCTGAATTGGAAGCCCTGGTATTCTGGATCTTTTATAAGCTCTGAAAAGTTCTTGGGTGGCTTCAGTGTAGTAGTTCTATCTGTCTCTCTGAATATCTATCTATCTATCTATCTATCTATCTATCTTTGCAGTCTCTTTGGTGACATCTTAACCAGAACTCATATAGTTGTGTTTTACATAAAAAGTGTGTTGCTCCCATGGGCCCATTTTGTTGGGGTAAAATATAAAGAATTTAGATAATTATTTTTTAAAAAATTGTGATACCCTGTTGCCCAATAGTTTACACAATGCTCTTCAACTCAAATCCTAGGCCCAGTCAGCGGACTTAGTGTTTAAAGTCACTCTGGTTGCTCTACCTACATACCTTAAATTAGGTCATTTAGAAGTACATCCACAGGTACAGATTTGTGTTTGCCACAGTGGACCTGGAGCCTAGAATGTCTAAGACCAAGACTTAGGCTTCTGGTTACGGCTCATTCTCTCCTTCAAAAATGGGGTATCTGAATTGTGAAAAGGATGTACACTGCCCTCTATCTGGCACAAAGGAGATGCCCTGTGCTATATTTACCTCCCAACAGCTTTACCCAAGCTCCAAATGCCACAGTCTTGCAGGTAAAGCTTATCTCACAGGACCATTATCACAAACATTACCTTGCCACTCTGCCATCTAATTGGGGATTGATTACTTAATAAAAGCGAGTGTACTTATTAAAAGTTGTGTGGGCCTAGAAAGAAAAAACTCCACAGTTATAACTGGAAACGTTAGTAATAGAACAGCATGAGATTTATCTACAGTAGAGTTGTTTGAAATACAGATTATGGAGTCTAAACGCTTGTATCTGAAAAGAACAGACGAGCAGGGTAGGCGTCTTCACCCGTCAGCATGGCATAGAGGCAGCCTATTAAACTGAGGCCATGGGATAGTGTGAACGGAGCAGCCTTGTAAACTGAGGTCACAGGACATGGCTTGCCATTGCAGATGTACTTTCTAAGATACTCAAACTTCCAAGTTTTTTTTTTTTAGAAGAATTGAAAACAGTCAAGATAGAACGGAGCAAATGGAGCCTTAAGCAGTTCTGAGAGGTGAGAAAATGAAATCCTTCAGTAAGTGAGAAGGTGACACTCCTCCTGGCAGTCTGGGAACAGCAAGCTCCTCAAGGGTCTCGCTTCAGGATGTCAGTTCCTAGGCTTAGCTGAACCGATCCATAGCTCAGTGTTGCTCCTTTCTCCTGCTTCTTGGTACATCAGGATTCTGTCTGCTAAAGTCAATCATCCCCTCAGCGTTAGCTCCTAAACCCTAAAGACATGCTATGTATAAATGATAAATAATGTATGCTTTAAAAATTGAGGATGAATATAGATATGCACATTATTATTTTTGACAACGCTATACATATATAATGAATTTTGAGTGTTTATTTTATATTCCTCCCATTTCTACTGAGCAAAACTTTTTTTTATTAGCCCATCCCTTTTTTATTGGATATTTTTTTATTTACATTTCAAATGTTATCCCCTTTCCTGGTTTCCCCTCTGAAAGTCCCCTCCCCCTATGCCCTCTCTCCTCCCCCTGCTCGCCAACCTACCCACTCCTGCTTCCTGGCCCTGACATTCCCCTACATTGGGGCATACAGCCTCCATAGGACCAAGGGCCTCTCTCCCATTGATATCCAACTAGACCATCCTCTGCTACATATGCAGCTGGAGCCATGACTCCCATCATGTGGGACTCTTTGGTTGGTGGTTTAGTCCCTGGGAGCTCTGGGGTACAGGTTAGTTTATAATATTGTTCCTCCTATGGGGCTGCAAACCCCTTCAACTCCTTGGGTCCTTTCTTTAGCTCCTTCATTGAGGACCCTGTGCTCCGACCAATGGATGGCTGTAAGCATCCACTTCTGTATTTGTCAGGCAGTGGCAGAGCCTCTCAGGAGACAGCTATATCAGGCTCCTGTCAGTAAGCACTTGTTGACATCCATAATAGTGTCTGGGTTTGGTGATTATATATGGGATGGATCCCCAGGTGGAGCAGTCTCTGCTCCATACTTTGTCTCTGTAACTCCTTCATGGGTGTTTTGTTCCCCCTTCTAAGAAGAATCGAAGTATCCACACTTTGGGCTTCCTTCTTCTTGAGTTTCATGTGTGAATTGTATCTTGGGTATTCTGAACTTCTGGGCTAATATCTACTTATCAGTGAGTGAATATCATTTTTCTTCTTTTGTAATTGGGTTACCTTACTCAGGATGATATCCTCCAGATCCATCCATTTGTCTAAGAATTTCATAAAATCATTGTTTTTAATAGCTGAGTAGTACTCCATTGAGTAAATATACATGTTTTCTGTATCCATTCCTCTGTTGAGGGACATCTGGGTTCTTTCCAGCTTCTGGCTATTATAAATAAGTTTGCTATGAACATAGTGGAGAATGTGTCCTTATTATGTGCTGTTTCATCGTCTGGGTATATGCCCAGGAGTGGTATTGCTGGGTCCTCAGGTAGTAACTATGTCCAAATTTCTAAAGAATCACCAAACTGATTTCCAGAGTGGTTGTACCAGTTTGCAATCCCACCAGCAACGGAGGAGTGCTCCTCTTTCTCCACATCCTTGCCAGTATCCGTTGTCACCTGAGGTTTTGATCTTAGCCATTCTGTCTGGTGTGAGGTAGAATCTCAAGGTTGTTTTGATTTGCATTTCCCTGATGACTAAGGATGTTGAACATTTCTTTAGGTGCTTCTCAGTTATTTGGTATTTGTCAGTAGAGAATTCTTTGTTTAAGCTCTGTACTCCATTTTTTAATAGGGTTACTTGGTTTTCTGTAGTCTAACCTCTTGAGTTCTTTGTATACATTGGATACTAACCCTCTATCAGATTTAAGATTGGTAAAGATCTTTCCTAATCTGTTAGTTTCCTTTTTGTCTTATTGACAGTGTCCTTTGCCTTACAGAAGCTTTGCAATTTTATGAGGTCCCATTTGTTGATTCTTGATCTTACAGCACAAGCCATTGATGTTCTGTTCAGGAATTTCCCCCCTATGCCCATGTGTTCAAGGCTCTTCCCCACTTTCTCCTCTAAAAGTTTCACTCTATCTGGTTTTCTGTAGAGGTCCTTGATCCACTTGAACTTGAGCTTTGTACAAGGAGATAAGAATGGATCAATTTGCATTCTTCTACATGCTAACTGTCAATTCAGCCAGCACCATTTGTTGAAAATGCTGTCTTTTTTCCACTGGTTGGTTAGCTCCTTTGTCAAGAATCAAGTGACCATAGGTGTGTGGGTTCATTTCTGGGTCTTCAATTCTATTCCAATGATCTACCAGTCTGTCACTGTACCAGAACCATGCAGTTTTTAAAATCATAGTTGCTCTGTAGTACAGCTTGAGGTCAGGGATGGTAATTCCACCAGAGGTTCTTTCATTGTTGAGAATAGTTTTGGCTATCATGATTTTTTTTGTTATTCCAGATAAATTTTGAAATTGCTCTTTCTAAATCAATGAAGAATTGAGTTGGAATTTTGGTGGGGATTGCATTGAATCTGTAGATTGCCTTCAGCAAGATGGCCATTTTTACTCTATATATCCTGCCAATCCACGAGAATGGGAGATCTTTCAGTCGAGCAACACTCTTTTATATATCATTTCCCCTGAGCCTTTCTTCTTCCTGTCAATGTTGCTTCCTAGATTTAAGTTATTTTGATATGGGATGCTTGCATGACCATAGGTGCAGGTTATTATTTGGAGAATCAACAACTAGCTGGTGGGTATGCCACAGAAGAAAATGGCTCTCCCTTCTTTTTGGTAGTGATTACTTGCCAGTGGGTCCTCAGGGAGTGTTAGTGCCCCACAAAGCCCTTCATTTATTCATAATAGAGAGAACCTGCAGGTTATATTAAGCCCCAATTCTTCCCAGAAGAAAAAAGTTGAGGAAAAAATTGAGCCTGTATCAGTTAATTATCTGAAGCATGCCCTGATTTATAACCACCCCAAAAAACTGTAAGACACGCAGGAAGCTGACTGGTACAGACAGTTATTGGTGCCTTGAATTTGTTTCCAGGTCTAGTTCTTCTTGACTCAGGTCACCTTCTTACTCGTAAACACAAGCATTTTCATGACCGATATGACACTGGCTGCTGAATGAGCCTTAGCTTTGCACTCTAGGTTTATGTCCTTAAGTTAGGGAAGTTCACCTTAGAGTCTACATTTCCAAAGTATCTATCTGTTCAAAGCTCTTTGTAGATAGGTTGTCACACTAAAGTTCAAAGACCATTTTCATTTTTAAAAACTGTGTGTCATGTGAGTATTTTCATTGTAGAAACTTATGGGTTTCACTATGGGGTTTTTGAAAGGCATAGCACATGTTGAACTATGCTCAGCTCCCTACTATTCTCCCCTGATGCACACAGTCAAGATTGTACCATGCATTATTTTTAAAAATATCGTCTATGGTCTTAAGCCTCTATCCATAAGATAAATCTGTCCTATTACGCTTAGTTAGTTCCTGGCCTCTTTCTTCTGCAGAAAACACCAAACTTACTTAGCCCCATGCACCTTTCCTCCCTGAAGCCTTTCCGAATCCATGTCACTAGACCTGAAACCTGGCCTCCTTTGCTTACACTCCTGTTTTCTCTGTATCTATCTACCCAGTTCACGCCTGCCTTCTCCTCCTTCCTTGTGCTCCTGTCTTCTCACAGTCTACCCAGTTCTCTTGTCTTCTTGTTCGCACTCCTGTCTTCTCACTATCTGTTGGGCCCTATTTTGGCCCTGGTTTGGGCCTTGAGGACAAACCCAAGCCTGGCTCAAGTTTCTGCAGCCTTGTGGAAGAGCATAAACCTGGCCCCAGTTTTGAGACCTGTCTCAGTCATTTCCGTATCGGGATGACTCAGCAAAACCTGTTTGGCCCTGCCTCTGCCCCACTGTTGCTGATTTAGAGCTTTGCCATTGGCCCTGTCAGTCACTCCATGCCCTCCATCATCCTTCCCCACCTTTTATGTCCTCTTACCCCCACCAAAAATCCCTCTCCCTATGTTCTGAACTTATATAAGCGAGAGACTGATGCCATAGACTTGAGTTACTGCTTTGACAAGACTCCTTGCTTGGTGTTTCTTTTGGGTCATTGACACTCACCATACTGCTCAGTCCCTGGAGAGACCCCGGGAGGACTGGGACCCCCCTCTCGCCTGGACCTGCTAGCAAGGAGCCAGCACTACCTACCCAGTTCACACCTGTCTTCTCCTGGTTTGACCCCTTGCTCACTGAAGCAGGAACCTGATTTTTTTGTGCTTTCTGTTTTGTTGTTGTTGTTGTCAGAGAGAAGGCTGTCTGAAGATGAGAAACAAAGAACAGCTGGACAAGTTAGTGTAGATTTAAGTCCAGGAAATCAGTCTTCATAGATGGTGTGAACCACTGATAATATTTTAAAGTGAGCTATATTGGGCTATTCTGCCTGTTAGGTTTTATTGTCAACCTTATATAAGCTAGACTCAGTGGGTTGAGAGAGCCTTAACTGAGGAACCTGCCCAGACCAGGTTAATCTGTGGCCGTGTGTGAAAGAGACTACTGTGTTTGATGTTGGAGGGTTTAGCACACTGTGGGCGGCACCATCTCTACACAGTGGATTTGGGTTGTGTAAGAAGGTTAGCTGAGCAAGCCAGAAATGGAGCTGGCAAGCACAATCTCTTCTCTTAAAAAAAAAATTTACTTATTTATATTCCAAATGCTGCCCCCTGCCAGTCTCCCCCTCCATGAGTTCTTCACCCCAGGCCCCTGCCTCTGAGAGGGTGCTTCCCCACCCACTACTACCTCATCCCACTAGCATCCCCCTTCCCTGGGGCGTCAAGTCTACACAGGATTAAACCATCCTCTCCTACTGAGGATAGACAAAGCAGTCCTCTGCCACATATGTAGCAGGGGCCACAGAACAGTCCATACATGCTCTTCTATTGGTGGCCTAGCCTCTGGAAGTTCTGAGGGCTCCAGGTTAGTTGATACTCTTGTTTTTCCTGTGGGGTTGAAATCCCCTGACTCGTCCACAGGAACCCCCTACTTCAGTCCAATGGCTAGTTGCAAGTATCTGCATCTGTCTCAGTCAGCGCTGGTAGAGGCCCTCAGAGGACAGCCATGCCAGGCTCCTACTGCAAGCACAATATGTTATCAGTAGTAGTATGGGAGTCTAGTGCTTGCACATGAGATGGATACCAAGTTGGGTCAGTCTCTGGATGGCCTTTCCTTCAGTCTCTGCTCAGTTTTTGTCCCTGCATTTCCTTTAGACAGGAACAATTCTGAGTTGAGAATTTGGAAGATGAGTGGATGGCTCCATGCCTCAACTGGGGGCCGTGTCTATCTACTGGAGGTAGTCTCTCCAGGTTACATCTCCCCACTGTTGGGCATTTCAACTGAGGTCATCCCCATTGAATCCTGGGAGCCTCTCACATTCCTGGTGTTTGGAACTTACTAAAGGTTCAACCCCTGCCCCCCATCACCCACACCACTGCATTTTCCTATTCATTCTCCTGGCCCTTTGGGCCTCCATCCTGTCATCCCCCATACCCAATCCTGCTCCCCTTTCCTTCCCTCTCCCCTTTCCCACCCAGGTCCCTCCTGCCCTCTGCGTCTCACAATTATTTTGTTCTCCTTCTAATTAGAATTGAAGTAGCCACACTTGGGCCTTCCTTCTTGTTAAGCTTCATATGGTCTGTGAGTTGTATTCTAGGGTATTCTGTACATTTTTGCTAACATCCACCTATCAGTGAGTACCTACCATGCATGTCCTTTTGGGTCTGGGTTACCTCACTCAGGATGATATTTTCTAAACCCATCCATTTGCCTGCAAAACTCATGATGTCCTTGTTCTTAACAGCTGAGTAGAAAATGAACCACATTTTCTGTATCCATTCTTTGGTTGAGAGGCATCTGGGTTGTTTCTAGCTTCAGGCTGTTACAAAGGAGGCTGCTATGAACATCCTGGAGCATGTGTCCTTGTTCAGGCTTGAGTCTTACCATGACTAATTTCAGTGAAGTCCCATGACCTGGAAGTCTAAAATGAAAACCTTTTTCATGCCCAAGTTGCACTTGAAACCAATTGCAGAATGAAGCTAGAACAGATGCTATTTTAAAGTAAAGGACAATTTATATTGTGTTAAGTGACTAAAAAGTTTGCTTCAGTTATCCTGTTATTAAGTTATTGTTTAAGGGTTGAAAGATAAGGATAGAAGAAAATAGATGTCTAACTAATGTATAACGAACGGTCATTTAACAATCACAAATGATTTTATTATTGTGCAAAAGACATAGAACATCCTTATACAAACCTAGATCATTTATCCTGCTGCACATCTTGACTACACTGTTTAGCTCATCTAAATGCATAAGCGTTTGTTTTTTAAAACTTTTAAAATTCTTTACCTAAAAGCTAAGATTGAAAACATTTTATATTAGCCTCTGCCCACACTGGGCCAGGTGGAAGCCACCAACATCATTGTGTACCTCACCACATCTGTCCCTCTGGAAGGTCTTCAAGGACAACACGTTTGGAGTTACTATTTATGATGACCAGGCCAGGTCTTCTCCCTTAATAATCTTGAGTTATCTACCTGTTGCTGTTCAGTTGGTAGCCTAGCCCTTGGGAGCTCTGAGGGGTCCGGGTTAGTTTATACTGTTGTTCTTCCTATGGGGTTGCAATCCCCTGACTCTTCTACAGGGGTTCCCAACCTCAATTTAATTGTTAGAATTAGGCATACATGCTAAAATAATGACGAAAGGTACAGTATGGGAACATAGCCATTTATTGTGATTTTTCAAGTATTGTCAAATAATTGCATGCGTCATCTTTAGACACCTAACTGTGCATCACCATGCAACGTTATGAAGACAAAATCCTTTGCACCACATTAGGATGTGTGCAAGAGGGCAGGAATTAATCAGGTCCCCTATAATCTATGGGCCTGCTGTCACACAGGAGCTCCCGCATTGACTAAAACACTATGAGGCATAGGAGTGTATTTGCCATGAACGCATGGTATGGAGGGCATTAGCTGTGAGTTAGAGAGACTAACAATGCTGTGCCCAGCCAGCACTCAAACACTGCTCTCAGCAGATAGTTCATATTCTTTTAGACTGGGACAGAAGCTCTAAGCTCCCTGTGATTTCTTTCATTTATATCCTTTCTGGAAGTGGTGATTACTAATTATTTTGGCCTGCCAACTTAGCAGCAGGTCCCTGAAGTATACACAGCAGTTTCTTTTGAATGGTATAGTGTAAAGTTTCGCCCCAGGGACATTGGAACAACTTGGTCACCCAAGTTCTACAGGAACTTCTGGAATATGGAATTTCAAAGAGGACTATTAACTCCGATTCTAATCCTTTGAATTGCCTTTATAATATACTCATTATACAATTTGACACCACACTGCGGCGTTCCTCTCTCACATGAGAGAAAACAAATGTAAATATTCATAACACGGAGCAAATCCATAATCCAAATGCCCGATTATTCGCATTAGTATGCTATCCCTAAAGGAAGGGGTAGGGGGATTTGGCCTGGATGAAAGTATGATGAAGAATAGCTCCTGGATCCAATGGAAAGAAGATGTTTCAGATCTCAGATTCTGAGAAAATTAAGTCAAGACTAAGGAAGAGAAGGTAGGCATCTATATCCATCATCCCCTTAGGTTGAATTACTTCAGTACATTATATTCTTTGCAGTTGAATGTCTATTCAAAGCGACCTGCATGGCCTGTCATCTTGTTGAAAACCCTTCCCTAGCAACCTTTATCCAGCTGTGCTTCCCGGGTGCAGATGAATGTATTTTAGGTCAACACAAAGCATACCTGTTTAGAGTCATGAGTTTTCTATCAGTCTAGGCAACTCACAGACCCAACCACATTTAATTAGCCATTAGAGCCCAAGTCCCCTTTACCACCTAAATCCACCCAGTATTGCCTTTGTAGATTTTGATTTTTTTCCATTGCTTAAATATTAAACTCCATTTCTTGCTGGCCATGTCTCTCTGTTTCTCAATCATTCCCCCCCCCCCCCATGGCATCTTTTATATCTTGCTACATTTAGAATCTAGTTTTTACTCCTTAGCATCAGGATTTTTCTCTTGCCTTCACTTCCTTTACCCACAGAACCCCTCCAGTTGTTTTATATCTCTTCTTATGCTCTGTACGTTGTGTCTTCATTCCGGACCTTAATCCGGTGAGTTAGCATAGAAGTCTCTTGCTTACCAGGTCACTCATGAGGTTTCCAGTCAATTATGTAGAAAATAATAACCCACTTTCAGCAAATAGGTACTAACACTACAGAGCACTCAGCTTGGACAGAAGTTATGGTCGTCTTCCTAGTCACCCTTAGAGGTGACATGCTGACTTGTTCCCGCCTTACTCAGTGCCTAATCCCTTCTCTTTCCTAGAATGGGCATTTGCTGAAGCAATGCTAGCAAAATGTCTCATTGGGTTCTCATATATTCTGAATAATAAATTATCCTGACTTTCTGAAAGCAATGTGTGATCAAACGTTGAGTGACAAGCAACTTCCCAACTACTTCAAAATAACACCATGCTTCCCTATAGGTAAACCTTTCAGTCTTCTCAAATATATGTTATGACTATGTAAGACTGCATAGATCCATGTTTCTGTAATGCAGTTTCTTATAGAACACACAGCCCACCAGGAATAAGAAGTCTCCTGTGCTCCCAAGCTGCTAAACCTTTGAGTTACCTGGCTTTTGTTGTGATCTGCCTTAGATTTCCCCTTCTCTCTCTGCCTGGACATATCCACCTCTTTTGGGATATGTTACATGTCACTGTTTTAATTATTTTTAGAGATTTGATATCTCCTCCCTGACGTTCTTCCATGGTAAAATTCAAGCTCTCTTTCTCTCTTTTTAAACCAAGCAGCTGCCATGGAGGCCTTGGACAATAATAGTTAAGAAATTTCCAAAAAGATTATATGATGTAAGGAGAAATGCAAAAGGATAATTTTCTATAATTTAGGTGGAAACCAGACTATGAAGAAAAGAATAACAGAGAAGAATTTTGGGGAACAATGTATGACATCATCAAGCTGAAAAGAGGTTCCAATTTAGAAAATATTTTTGAACTCTGCCTTGGTCAGATTGAAGCTCCAGCTGCGTTTGGTCCTTGAATATTCTGATGGCATTTCAAAATTTGTCAATCAGAGACAAGACTTGACTCTTCTCTGTTCCTCTGTGTAATTGGTACCTTGTAAGCTCTCACAGTGAACGTGGTGTTAGGACATGACAAATTATCTTACGGAGTCAGTAAGATGACACTTGTAGCTCTGGAATAGCAACTTAGATGTTACCTAGAGACAGTTTGTCTGAGAGTGGGGGGAGAGAGGATCCCATGAAGTCATGTTGATGTGGAAACATTGTATCCAAGCTCCAGGAGGCTGGTGACTTGCTATCCATCATCATTTACCCCAATCCAGTTGTCTGAAACCAAGTAAAACCAATCTGTACTATGGATTATTCCTGATGCGAGTATACAAATTTATGTTCTCCACAAATCTTACAGTTATTTACTAAACTTGTAACTATGAAACATTTACAGACATAACAACTTAAGGTATAGCTGTCTTCACTGTCCTATTTGACTCTATACTAATTTATCTCATATATGTTCTGAATTGGTCAGGGTTCTCTAGAGGCACAGAACTGTCAGACTGCATATATACATTAAAGTGACTTACAGAATGTAAGCTAGCCAGCCCAATGACATCTGTCTCCTAACAGAAAGAACAAGAATTCAGAAGGAATTAGTCCATTGCTTAGATATTAAACTCCATTTCTTGCTGGCCATGTCTCTCTGCTGGTCTTCAGACTTAGGTTGGAATTCTAAAGAAATAGGTTCTGACCCAGTGAAGGGGTGCCTCAGCACTGGGATGGAAGAATTTCCCACTGAGTGTGAGCAGGTAGAAAGGAGAGGTTTCCCTTGTCTGTGTTCTTTCACCTAGGTTGCCACTAGAAAGAGTGGCCCATTTTGAGGTGGGTCTTTCCATGTTAAATAATCTGGGTGAAAGTTATGACTTCTCACCTTCAATGATCCTATCAAGAAAATCCCACACAGGTGGCCCAGATGCTTCAGCCGTAGTTGATGTTAGATGTAGCCAAATTGACAACTGAGATTAGCTGCCACAGAGCACAGTAATGGCATAGGAAGGTGTCCCTTATTCTTTGTCATTTCAATTGGAAGGAAATATCTAAGGAACAGACCTAATACATTCCTCCCGAATCATAGAAACACCCAGAGTTTGTAGGATTCGGGGCTTACAGTTTAGAAATCCATTTCTCCAAGATGCATCTGTGGCGTAACTAATAACTTTATGAATAATGAAAGCCATGGTTGACGTTGGCTACAAAGTACATCGAAGAGCGGAGCACCTTTGGGACTTCTACCCATGAATGGTGAATGTCAAGGTCAGGAGCAGCAGCTGCCATGGAGCTGGCCTCCCTAGGGATAGCCGTCCAGAGCCCTGCTTTCCCAAGTTGGTCACTCTGCTCCTGACACTGTCTGCATTAGAGGTTCTCTCATCTGGAAACTTTATTTTTAGGTCAACAAATATACTGACCTATGAGACATGTAAATAATTTAATAGATCTCTGATGACAATACACAGCTCCAACTCAGAGTAAAACATATGACAAAAAAATGCAGTTTACATTGTTTGAACTCATTTTCTTTTATTTCCCAAGGAACATATTTGGACTGTTTTTGGCGTGTGTGTGTGTGTGTGTGTGTGTGTGTGTGTGTGTGTGTGTGTAAAACAGACTTTTATGGATGATTTTGCCTAACTGTAAGCTAATTTAATTCCTCCAAGCATGCTTAAAGTACATAACAACAGGCTGTAATGTTTAGCAGGCTATATTAAACACATTTTCAACTTATGATATTTTCAACTTGTAATAGATTTAGCTGAACTTAAAAGCATTATAAGTCACAGAGCATCTATGTATTGAAATGTTATTTTGGAAAAGAGCTGAGCACAGGGAAACTCACTTGTGCTGTCTAGATTTATTTCAACTTGACGTAAGCTAAAGTCATATCAGAAGAGGGAACCACAATTAAGAAAATGTCTACTCAGCCATTAAAAACAATGACTTCATGGAATTCGCAGGCAAATGGATGGAACTTGAGAATATCATACTGAGTGAGTGCCTGCTCCTTGCAGACTGGTCCAGGGCAGAGGAGAGATGTCCTGGTCCCGCTGGGGTCTCTCCAAGGCTGAGCAGGATGGCGTGTGGACCCAAAAGAAACACACTGAGAATAGAGTCTTGTTGAAGCAGGAACTCAACTCTATGGCATCAGCCTCTCACTTATATAAGTTTGAAACATAGGGAGGGGGATTTTTGGTGGGGGTAAGAGGACATAGAAGGTGGGGAAGGATGATGGAGGGTATGGAGTGACTGACAGGGCCAATGGCAAAGCTCTACATCAGCAACAATGGGGCAGAAGCAGGGTCAAACAGGTTTTGCTGAGTCATCACGATAGGGAAGTGACCGAGACAGGCTCAAAACTTGAGCCAGGCTTATGATCTCCCACAAGGCCACAGAAACTTGAGCCAGGCTCAGGTTTTTCCTCAAGGCCCAAACCAGGGCCAAAATGGGGCCCGAGTGAGGTGAGTCAGTCACAAAGGAACAAACACAGTATATACTCACTCATAAGTGGATAGTAGCCCAAAAGTTCAGAATACCCAAGATTCAATTCACAGGTCATATGAAGCCTAAGCAGAAGGAAGAAAAAAAATGTGGATGCTTCAGTGCTTTTAGGAAGGGTAAACAAAATACTCACAGGAAGAAATATGGAGACAAAGTGTGGATCAGAGACTGAAGGAAAGGCCATTTAGGGACTGCTCATCTGGATATCCATTCCATATACAGCCACCAAACCTGGATATTATTGTGGATACTGGGAAGTACTTGCTGATATGGCTGTCTCCTGAGAGGCTCTTCCAGAGTCTGACAAATACAGAGGCAGATGCTTGCAGCCAACCATTGGACTGAGCTTGGGGGGTCCTTGATAGAGGAGATGGAGAAGGGACTGAAGGATCTGAGGGGGTTTGTAGCCCCATGGAAGGAGCAACAGTGTCAACAGGACAGACCCTGGGGAACTCCCGGGAACTGAACCACCAACCAAAGAATACACATGGAGCAATACATAGCACTGGCCACATATGTGGCAGAAGATGGCCTTGTTGGACATCAATGAGAGGAGAGGCCCTCAGCCCCGAGGGTGTTCAGTGCCCCATTGTAGGAGAATGCCAGGGCAGGAGGATGGGAGTGGTTGGGTGGGGAAACACCCTCACAGAGGCAGGGAAAGGGAGTATGGGATAGAGGATTTCCAAAGGGGAGACCTGAAAAGGGGAAAACATTTGAAATGTAAATGAAGAAAATACCCAAGAAATAAGAAAGAGAGAAAATGTCTTCTTAAGATCTAACTGGAGGCTAGCCTATAGGGCATTGTATTAATTAGTAATTGATGGAGGAGTGCCCAGCCTATTTGGACTAACCTTGAACTGGTGGTCCTGGGTTCTATAAGAAAGCAGGTTGACTGAGCTATGGGGAGCAAGCCATTAAGCAGTATACCTTCATTGCCTCTAGATCAGCTCCTGCCTCCAGGTTCCTGCCTCTAGGATCCTGCCCTGTTTGTGGTCCTGTCTTAACTTCATTCAGTGATGAACAATGCTATGGAAGTGTAAGCCAAATAATCTCTTTCCTTTACATTTACCCATTTAAGCATGTACCCATTTAAGCATTTACCCATTTACTAGATGCTGTGTTGCAATTTTCTTTGAACTAAAAGTTTATATGCCTCAATGGAAGCTCCTTAAGATTTACGAGTTCTAAAGGAAGAGTTAAGGCTTAGGAAGTAAAACGACTCAGAAGTCTAAGGAAATCCCTGAAACTTGCCAGATTCCTTCCCCGAGGATATAGCAGTAAAGACTGTTCAGAGAGAAGAGACTCTTAAATGTTAAATGGCCTACATATTGTGTAGAGATCTCCAGGGTTCCATTTATATGGGTTTTCAACTGTGCTGGGCTGGGTCTTGGCGTATGTAGCTGTTTTGAGTCATTCATGCTACTGCACATGATCTCCCCAAACTCATTGCTTCATCAAATTGGTATTATTTTGATGGTATTATGACATTGAAATACTGTTGGTTTCCTACATGGGGTAAGTAGATGTTCATATCTTTCCAGGAGAGCATTATACAATACCACATGTAATTTTCTTCAAGATCTTCTAAGGGGTGGGATTTGGAGATCTTGAATCATATAGATAAATATTTATGCTTACATTGTTAAATTTATGTCTATATTTAATAAGTCATGTAAATTTATTTTTCAAAGAAAATTCCAAAGCATTTGAATATTTTAACTTTCAGAACATTTGCACTGGTTTCTAGAGATCAACATTTTGCATGTTTCTTGGATTTGCTGCCTTTACACATCCAAAGTAATTTTTGTAATAATCACACTCAAAGCAATCCTCACATAGGGTTTCTCTGAGAAATGTCAAACACAGAGTTTTTTCACTGGAAGCATTTCTATTTTCTAATTGCTAAAGAAATAATTTATTTAACTCAAGTAATTTACTGCTTTAATGTTGCCTGCAATAGAAGAGACAACAGGAGAGAGAGGAGAGGGGAGAGGAGGGAGAAGAGAGAGCCTGGTGAATCTCATTGTCAATGGTGATGAATCTTCTCAACGGTCAAGATTGAGGGAAGTTCTGTCTGGTCATATGCTTGAGTAACTTGGGTTTTAGTTTCATAGGTGGTTCCTGGTTAATAGGAACATTCAGCTGTTACTAATAGCTCCTCTAAAAACTGTGTTGATGATCTCAAACAAGAGATTTCCATGTAATATTAATTTTGTTATATTCTTGAGATTATTCATGTATGCAATGAATGCATATAGGTCCAGGCCCAGCTGCTGGGTGAGCAACTTTGTAATGTTCCAAGGATACCATTCTACAGTTCTGCTTCTTACAGTCTGAATAGTTCCATCATCCATATTCCTTTCTCCCTGAGCCATAGAGCCTTAGAGCCTTGGAGGGAGCAGCAAAAATGTTCTGTTTAGGGTGAGCATTCAGCCCTGTCTTTCTTACTTTAAGCATCTCGAGAAGCCACAAGTATCTGCAATCACTGATGTTCTCTGGTTGAGTATGAGTTCCATTTGTGTATAAGTATAAATTTTGAATGCAGTTTAGTCCTAGGTCATAAGTTCCTCCATAGGCTTTTGACTGGGTTCATAGTAGCAGGCATTTATTTTCTCCTTGGAGTGGGCTGCACATCTTACCTTTCTTCCGAATCTACCACTATACTGAATATGAATAAAAGATGCAATACCAGGCAGATGAGGCTCCCCCCCCCCACCTTCGGATTTGCTGCCTACTACTTCCTGTCTGAAATGTCTTTACCTGAGTCTTCTTCGCAGGTGTGTGCTTTGGTCATGTTGCTCATGATGGGGTTCCTCTCGTGTACATGGCTGAACAGTATTGTGATTATATATATATATATATATATATTTTCTTTATTTGTTTTTCAGCCCTTTGAGATAGGGTTTTGCTATGTATCACTGGTTAATCTGGAACTGACCTCAAAAGTATGGCAACCCCATTCCTTTGTTTATCTATTTTCTTTACTTGAATCACCCATGAATGGCTTTCTGTGTCTCCTTATTGGCTACTATAAACAAACACACTGAGACAGATATCTCTCCAAACCCTTGATTTCAATTATTTTAAATATTAAAGAGAACCACAAGGGTCACAGAGTAGTTATGTTTTAAATAACTGCTTTTATTTTCTATTTGCAATGAACAATACATACAAGTTCCAATCTCTTCTGTCCTTTCCTACCAATCAGTCTCTCTCACCCTCCTGCTTTGCCACCATTGCCTCTACTTCCATAATTTACTATGCAAGCACTCCAGTAGAAGTTTTTAAGTCTCAAGAAAGCCCAGAGTTCTAAGACAGATATATCAGACAGATTTTTTAAATTGTACTTGTTACTTTGCTAAGAAAATAACTTTTTACTCTAAAACACTCCTAGGACCCTCCTCTTCCTTCTTCCTCTTCCTGGCCTCCTCCTTTTAAATTGCTTATTCCTCTCTTTAATTCTGTGAGATTCCTTTCCATGTTTTCCAGGCATATTGTTTAATGAGTGTATTTCCCAATAATTATTATATTTAATGGATTAAGTTTTATCATTATAAAAATCTCTCTCTAAACAGATATGTTTTGCTTAGAATGTTTGTATCTACTGCTACTACTTTATGGTGTTTACTTTAAAAAAATCTTATTTGTGAACTATTTGTTTATACATTTGCTTGTCTTTGAATTCAAAGCCAGTCTTTTGGAGGCAACATTTTGGAAAAATTCACTGAATTTCATTTTGATTATATTTTTTAATCCATAATATTCAAGTAATTACTAATGAGATTATATTTTTTGTATGACATTTGCTTCCTGTGTTATTTTATATTTTATTTTCTTCCTGTAGTTCTTGCTAATTGCCTTCATTTAATGAGTGATTGTTTGCTTAATCATTTTAATCCCCCCCTTGGTAATGCAATAGTGGTTACAATAAATACACTATCTTTTAGTGCTGCGACTCCAGTAAATATCATTTGAACTCAGTAGTAGCTGTTGCACACTAGTTCCTCAGATGTGAACACTGCAGCTATAAATATATAACAAGCACAGTAATACATATCAATAAATAATAATCATCAAGCTGAGTTTTTGTGAACTTAAAGATAGAAATGGGAAATCACCAATCATAACTTCAAAAAAAACCCTCAATATAATATGGAAGAATTTACATTTCACTTGTATTTTTTTTAGTTTGTTTTTGTGATTTGACGCAGGTCTCCCTGTGTAGTCCTGGTTTGCCTAAAATGAGACATGTTCACTAATCTGGCCTCTCTCTAACTCTCAGAGATCCACCTACTCTGCCTCTGTCTCTCCAATCAAAAACGTGCATCACTGCACCCAAGCCCACGTTTTAATTATTTTCATTTAAAATCCTACTGTTAGAAATTTTGCTTTACATGGTCTCTGTGTCTTTGTCTCTCTTCTGTGTTTGTGACCGAACCTATGTGAGCACACGAACCAGACAAGCACCCTACCACTGGTCTGAAAGCCCCACCACTGGCATGCCTTCTTTTACTTACACTAATTTTTCTTCTGAATCATCTCTCAACCTTTATTGTGGTGTCTTGACAGTCACAGGATAGGGAAGGAAGAAAACTGTTTCGTCTCTTCTCCTTCCACGTCCCACAATGGGCAGCTTCCAGCTTTTTAGGAGAAATGTAAGCTGAGCCCAGAGCAATGGTAGATAATGATAATTAGAGGTCTGGTAGTGTTCTTGCCTCGGTTGCACAAGGCCCTAAGAGTAATCATCAGCACGGCATAGATTAGACTTGGAGGTGCAAGCCTGAAGTCCCAGCATGTGGGGCATGGAGGTGGGAAGATAAGAAGTTCAAGTATAGCTTTGAATATATGGAGAGTTTGGGAAGAGACCCTGTCATAAAATTAGAAAGAAAAGAAAAGAGAAAAGGAAAGAAAAGAAAACAACTATCAGTAGATATTACTTCTTCTGGGTAGTTGAGTTTCTGTTTTATGACAAGGAACATAAACTTCAATTTCATTAGTTTAGATACCTGGTGAGCATTCATCTTGATCAAAGTTGCTACTTCAGGTACCATATATCTTTGGAAATAGCAAAATTTGGTGGCATGACTCCCTTCCATCTGAAGAGTCTACCTAAGTCAATTATGGGCTCTTTAATGGAATCTAAGTTAGACCACTGATGTATCATCATGAGATTTCCAGTAAAGACCTGAGATCCAGACTGACCAAAGTGCTGTAGCTAAGAGTGTTGAGAGGGGAGTATGAGTCAATCTGTTACCAAAACAGCAGAAAGCAAAGACATACTATGGAGACCATTTGCAGGGAAAGAAATGAAAGTAAACATCTAGAGGATTATTTGTCTGAAGTGTGTTTCCTCTAAGTTTTAGTATTAAATATGAGTGGACTGAGTAGATCTTGGTAGTCACCCCACAGCTACTCTTTACCTCTGAAAAGAAGGCCTTTTCTCTCTGAAAGTTTGGAAGAGTTAAATGCTATTGACACACATTTTTTTTTTAATGGGCAAGGGATACTGAGATTATCTTACCAACTGTATTGGAAGAAATAGATCATGGGCAGGTTAAACATGTAAGTATAAGCAACCATTCTATAACCGAGGGGGGGGGAGGAGAGGAGAGAGAGAGACACAGAGAGAGACAGAGAGAGAGACAGAGAGAGAATGAGATAATGACAGAGACAGATGGAAACAGAGAGAGACAGAGAGACAGACAGAGAGAGAGAGAGAGAGAGAGAGAGAGAGAGAGAGAGAGAGAGAAACAGAGACAAGTGAACCAGGCTTCTTTATTTCTCACTGTTTGAAAGTTGACAGTGACCTTGATATATGGTCTGCCACCTATCCTGTGCCCTGCAAAACTGTCTTCTCATGAAATGATTTACAAGCATATCACAGTGTTTTAGGCCAGTGTCAATGTAAGCAGAAATATTTGCATCCCTTCAGCCTCTCACTTTCTAATTAGACCCTGGCTGACACTCTGAGACAGGAGTGCCACTGTTTTTGCTTTTGTGCTGTCCAGCCTAATTAATGAACAGACTCTTTCATAAGTAGATTAATGAAAGTTGTCTCATTACCAAAGTTATTTCAGGCATGGCTCTATTGCACCTCATTAGGAAAGCGTGAATGGAGATGACTTTCAATTAGAAGACAAACTCCTGAATTGCCATAGTTTTGTTAGAATAGTTTTGTTTTTCTTGGGTTTCCAGAAAGGAATCTTGGCTTTCCTTCCTTTTCCCGTGTTCTTGATTGGGATAAAAGCTACTCCAAATGAAATTGGAGGTTTGCAATAAAAAGTACTTGTCCTCCTGAACTCTGTATTATGACAAATACTTAGTGAAATTATTCAAGGTCTCTGCCTTGAATACTTTTTTGAGTGTAAAATTTCAGATAATACCTCAATGCCTTTCCTGCCTTACAGAGTTGGAAGACAGAATGGTGTTCATCTTCCTTTCCTGTATGTACACACTCCCCTTTCCTGGCTCCTACTGTACTTCCTTTCTTCTATATGTTCTTTCATAGCTTTGGTATTTGAATCAATAATCCACCCTTGCCTTTCTCAACCCCAATGAGATGCATCCGTGACTGCACTTCATGGCCATAATCACACCTTGATCTTCTTACCATGGATGTCTCCAGTAAGAACCATTGTCCATCATTATTTCAACTTCTGCCTAAAACTTCCCATTAAAAAACCCTATTAATTAGACATTTAAATTATATAATTAGACAATTAGAGAGTTAATGAAATATTAATTAGATTATTAGATAATTTAAAACATTAGTTAATTATGATTTTAAAAATTCTGCCAGAAGTTCATATGTTCTCCTTTGACTGCATTGACAGCATCTCCCATCTCCTTTTCTACATACCCAACTTTGTATCCTGTTTGTGTTTTAAATCAAGTACAGTTGTGCTTACCACATACTTTTGACTGTGTGCACATTCACTGGAGTGTGGTTGACCAACCAGGGGCCACACCCTTAATGAGAACTGAATCAATATCTCCTAGTAGCTATCGATTGCCTACAGCTCCAAAGCTAGGTGTGGTTTGAGAGCCTGGAGATTGTGTCTAGCTTGGGCCTGTGCAGATCTTGTGCTGCAATCATTGAGTTCGTATGTGTACCTGCTCTATTCAATTTTGAAAACTCTTTTCCCCTGTAGTCACCAATTGCCTCTTGCTCTTTCAATCTTTCTGGCCCTTCATCTACAATGATGATTGCGTCTTCATTTGGGAAAGGGTGTAATATAAACATCCCATATAGGGTTGAAATTTCTGTAGTCTCTTATTCTCTGCACTTTAACCAGTTATGGGTCTTCATGTTAATTTCTATACACGATAAAAAAAGACACTTATCTGATGAGAGTTGAGAGATACACTGATCATTGCTAATAGCAACAAGTTACTAGGAGGCTTTTTAATAATATGTCCGTTTTAATAATATGTCCATTTTTGTAGTAGTTTTTCTTCTGAGGCTTATGACCCATCTAGCCACAGATTCTTGGTATTGATAATAGTATCAGGGTTGGATTTCTTCTATCAGAGCCCAAGGAGCTGAAGGGGTCTTCAACCCTCTAGGTGGAAGAATAACCATGAACTAACTAGTACCCCCTGAGCTCATGTCTCTAGCTGCATATATAGAAGAGGATGGCCTAGTTGGCCATCAGTGGGAAGAGAGGCCCCTTGGTCATGCAGACTTTATATGCCCCAATACAGGGGAACGCCAGGGCCAAGAAGTGGGAACTAGGGGAGCAGGGCCGGGAGGGGGGAGGGTATAGGGAACTTTCTGGATAACACTTGAAATGTAAATGAAGAAAATATCTAATAAAAGTTGAAAAAATTTAAAAAAATCCATTAGTTATCCCATGACAGTCCCATCATTAGTGGCCCTGTATCACCCCAAAGGTTGTGATTATTGATCACAGGGTTCACAGCCTGGTAAGACTGAGCCTTACTTTTCTTAGGTCATTTAAGTTTCTTTCGATTTTTGTACTAATTAATCAAGAGCTAGTTCTTTCTCAAACCTCCTCACCTGAGAGACAAAGATTTTGACCATGCCAAGAAAGGTGGATTCTATTAGAAGAGGTTAAGCAAACAGATAGTTAGTCATCAAGATGGAGATTGTTCTGGAGTAAAAATATCTATTTTGTGGCATCTGCTATCTTAGCATAACTGGCTTTCCTTGTGGGAGTTTTTTTTTTCCAACATTTATTAGATAATTTCTTCATTTACATTTCAAGTGTTATCCAGAAAGTTCCCTATACCCTCCCCCTCCCGGCCCTGCTCCCCTACCCACCCGCTCCCACATCTTGGCCCTGGCGTTCCTCTGTACTGGGGCATATAAAGTCTGCATGACCAAGGGGCCTCTCTTCCCAATGATGGCCAACTAGCTGCATATATAGAAGAGGATGGCCTTGTGGGAGTTTTGTAATGTAACTATTTTGGATATGTCTAATTATGTTTCTTTCAGTTTCCTTTGTTTTGATCAATTCTCCTTATCACTATCATAATATACACCAAACGTCATAAAGGTATAGCAAATGTCATGAATAATGCCACAAGACTTTCTGAGGGACAAAAGTTTGGTCAGTTCCCACAATTTCTAGCTAAGGTATCATCCATCCCCTTGACTTCTTTAACTTATATATGGCAAAGGTACCATCCTCTGTGGTCCCAAGATAATCAAATAAATCATTTAAGAAAGAGAGATTCCTAGGATTCAAAAGCACAAGAAGGAATCAGTGTTCCACCTTGAGGTTGGGGTGGGGAAGGTACACGGCAAAAGAAAACAGGCAATAGTCAGTAGTGAAAAGGAGACATTTACTCTCTGACTTCATTGACCCTTCTCCCTGTCTTGAATGCTTTAAAATTTTATGAGCATCTTACTTTAGTAGGGATTAGCAATGTTGGGTATCTTCTTTTCTACTTGTTATCCATTTGTGTATCTTTTTCAGAGGAGCATTTATTCAAGTTCTTTGGCCTTAAAACAAGTCAAATTATATAGATTATTTGCCATTATTCTGTAGGAATTCCTTACGTACTTTGGATCTTACACCCTTGGCATGGTTGTGTATGATTTGGAGATTTTTCTCTGCTGTTCTGTCGCTGCCTTTCCCCTGTTTATTTTCTGTAAAGATGGTTTTTCATTTGCTGTCTTCTCTACTCTCGTTTTTGGTGGCTATGCTTTGGGGTCTGGTACTCAAGTCATTGCTAAGACCAATGGCTAAAAATGATTCTCCATTCTGTTTTCTTCTAGGAGTTTTATAATTCCAGACCTCTGTCCTTTTGTGTTGATTTTTGGATATTCTGTAAGATAAGGTCAGATTTCATTTTCTTGCCAGCAATATTTGTTGAAGAGTTGCTATTCTCTCCCTTGTGTGTAGTCTTAGGGGCTTTGCTGAAAATCAATTTATTCTGTCTATGTGGGCTTATTTCTGGGTTCTCTAGGGGAGATCACTGAGCTCAGATGATTAACCCCACCTTACCGCATGTGCACTATTCATAGCTCTTGCTAGGTAAATATAATGTGTCTATTTTAAACTCCCTGTATTTTAAATGGCATTAGTCATTTCCCACTTAAAATGAATGGTTTCTTAGTGAGTATTTTTTTTTCTTTCTATTAAGGCAGTATTACTTTTTTTTCTTTTACAATTGCCTATGTTTGAAACACAACAGTGAAGAAAGATAGAAAAACCATGTAGACCAAGGGAAGTTTGAGGAGCCAATAAAATGATATGGATAAGGGGCTATACACCAGCAATTTACTGAAACATCTTAAACATCTTACCCTGGTTTTCTCCTCAGTTTATTGAAACATTATATCTTGTTTTTCCCATCACCATAGCAACTAACAGCTCTATACACATTTAAAAGTCTTATCAGAAGAGATAATGGGAGGAAAGTGATCTACAATTACTTGTAATTAAAAAGAAGATGTTTTATCTAGCAGAATTACTTGGTGTGTGTGTGTGTGTGTGTGTGTGTGTGTGTGTGTGTGCATATTTATTTTCAGACATTTTGCAAATATATCCTCTACTTTGGGATGGAGAAAGGCACTCAGAATTATCCTGAAACATCAGAGACAATTCCCAGATTCATGTCCCCATAGGCACTGTTGGTTCAGTCTACAAATTTTCTTCTCTGTGTAGGATCAATCATTAAATAAATAATTAAATTGTATTATTCATGCAGACTAAACAGTGTGGCTAAACTACAGCCTTACTATTATAAACAATTTTAATGCAAAAATGCTTTTATTGATTAATTTTAATTAATTAATTAATTAATTAATTAAAATTTTCGAGACAGGGTTTCTCTGTATAGCCCTTGCTGTACTGGAACTCACTTTGTAGACCAGGGTGGCCTCGAACTCAGAAATCCACCTGCCTCTGCTTCCCGAGTGCTGGGATTAAAGGTGTGCGCCACCACGCCTGGCTAATTAATTTATTTTTTATACTCCATATTTTATTTCCTGCCTCCCATCCACCCTCCAACTGCTCCACATCCGACATCTCCTCCCCACCCCACCCTGTCTCCACATGGATGCCCCCACCCACCACCCCACCTGACCTCTAAACTCCCTGGGGCCTCCAATCTCTTGGGAGTTAGGTGTATCATCTCTGAATGAACACAGACCCAGAAGTCCTCTACTGTATATGTGTTGGGGGCCTCATATGAGCTGGTGTATGCTGTCTGTTTGGTGATTCAGTATTTGAGACATCTCGGGGTCCAGATTAATTGAGACTACTGGTTCTCCTACAGGACCACCTTTCTCCTCAGCTTCTTTCAGCCTTCCCTAATTCAACAACAAGGGTCAGCTGCTTCTGTCCATTGGTTGGGTGCAAACATCTGCATCTGACCCTTTGAGCTGCTTGCTCAGTCTTTCAGAGGGCAGTCATGATCGGTCTCTTTTTGCGAGTGCTCCATAGCCCCAGTAATAGTGTCAGGCCTTGGGACTTCCTCTTGAGCTGGATCCACTTTGGGCCTGTCACTGGACCTTCTTTTCCTCAGGCTCCTATCCATTTTCATCCCTATAATTCTTTCAGAGAGGAACAATTATGGATCAGAGATGTGACTGTGAGATGGCAACCCCTTCACTTGATGTCCTGTCTTCCTGCTGGAGGTGGGTTCTGCAAGTTCCTTCTCCCTACTGTCAGGCATTTCATCAAAAGTTCCTCTCTATGAGTCCTATGAGTCTCTCATCTCCTAGTTCTCTGGTGCATTCTTGGGGGGAGGGATCCTCATAACCTCCTATTTTCTGATGTTGCCTGTTTACATTCTTTCTGTTGGCCCTCAGGGCTTCAGTCCTTTTCCCTTACCCAAAACCAGATCAGGTTCTCCTCAGTCCCCCATTCCCCACCCCTACCCCATCTACTTTCCCTTCCAAGTCCCTCCCTCCCTCCCTCCCTCCCTCCCGACTGGTTATTGCTTTCTTCTCTATCCCAAGTGGGACTGAGGTGTCCTCAGTTGGGCACTTCAGCTTGTTGAGCCTTTTGAATTCTGTGGACTGTATCTTGTGCATTCTGTATGTTTTTCTTTTCTTTTCATTCATTCTCTTTCTCTCTCCCCTCCTCTTCTTCCTCCTCCTTCTTTTTGCTTATATCCACGTATTAGTGAGTACATACCATGCATATCCTTTTGAGTCTGAGTTACCTCACTCAGGATATATTTTCTAGTTCAATCTGTTTGCCTGCAAAAGTCAAGATGTCCTCATTCTTAATAGATGAGTAGTATTCTATTGTGTAAATGAACCACATTTTCTGTATTCATTCTGTTGTGGGACATCTAGGTTGTTTCCAGTTTCTGGCTATCACAAATAAGCCACTATGAACATAGTAGGTTACATGCTCCTGTGACATGGTAGGGCATCTTTTGGGTATGTTTGCAAGAGTGGTATAGCTGGATCTTCAGGTAGATCTATTTCCAATTTTCTGAGGAGCCTCCAGATTGATTTCCAAGACCCAGAAATAAAACCACACACTTTCAGTCACTTGATCTTTGACAAAGACACAAAAAAATATACAATGGAAAAAAGAAAGCATCTTCAAGAAATGGTGCTGGTCTAACTGGCTGTCTGTATGTAGAAGAATTAAAATAGACCCATATTTGTCACCTTGTACAAAGATCAAGTCAAAGTGGATCAAGGTCCTCAACATAAAACCAGATACAGTGAATCTGATAGAAGAGAAAGTGGGGAAGAGCCTTGAACTCATTGGCACAGGCAGAAATGTTCTAAACAGAACTCTAATGGCTCATGTTCTTAGATCAAGAATTGATAAATGGGACCTCATTTAACTGGAAAACTTCTGTAAGGCAAAGGACATAGTCAACAAGACAAATTGGAAACATATAGATTGGGAAAAAACCCTTCACTACCCCCACATCCAATAGAGGGCTAATATCCAAAATAGATAAAGAACTGAAGAAGTTAATCACCAAAACCCCAAACAACCCAATCAAAAAATGGGGTGTAGAACTAAACAGAATTCACAACTGAACATCTCCAGTGGCTGAGAAACACCCAAAGAAATGTTTAATGTCCTTAGTGATCCAGGAAATGCAAATCAGAAAGACCCTGAGAATCCACCTTACACTAAATCAGAATGGCTAAGATCAAAACCTCAGGTGAGAACACATGTTGGAGAGGATATGGAGAAAGAGGAACACTCCTCCCTTGCTGGTGGGATTGCAAACAATTATAAAATTTTAAGTTAGTCTTTGTTCTACACTGCTCTTGCTCAATAAACAAGTTAAGTAAACCTTTTAAGCATTCATACATTTGCATTTCCTCGGGCAGAGGCAAGCAAGCACAAGATGTGCACTGTCTTCTCATCTATGCCCTGAGTTGTAAGTGGCATGTCACCACTACAGTTCTATTCAGCAGTGTTCTCCTTGGGTATCAATTAATTTACTTCTAGAATATTCTCACCATTTCATCATTTACATGTGTTTCTTGGTGAAATGTTATTGTCTGATCCTCCTTATGAGCTATAGTATTTGGTCATTATACAGATCACAATATCAGGGGCCCAGAGGCAAATGCAACGCAAGCTATAGGTCCTGAATCCAATGCTTCCCTTGGAGGAGCATCTTGAATTGAGAATTTGAAATGTTGTTCCTCGTGTTTTTGCAAAAAGGATGAAAACCTTGGAGTGTGGGGACTCATATGAAAGAGTTGGGGGAAGGACTGAAGGCACTGAAGAGGATAAGAACTCCACAGAAATACCAACAGAGTCATCTAACCTGGACCCTTGGGAACCATCAACCAAAGAAAATATGTGGGCTAGACTAGAGCCCCTGGTACATATGAAGCAGATCTGCAGCCCAGTCCATATGGGGTCCTCCAACAACTGGAGCAGGGGCCATTCCTAAAGCTGTTGCCTGTCTCTAGATTCTGTTGCCTATCCAGACTGCCTTGTTTGGTTTCAGTAGGTGAGGATATGCCTAACCCTGCAGAGGCTTGATGTATCACAGCGGGGAGATACTCAGTGGTGGTGGGGCTTCACCCTCTCAGAGAAGAAAGAAAGGAGAATGGGAGGAATGGGAGGAGGGATTCTGTGAGGAGGAAAAATGGAGAGGGGGTCAGTGACTCAGATATTAAAAAAAAATAGATAGATGGGTGGATGGATATATAGATACATTTACACAATGGAGTACTACTCAGCTATTAAAAACAATGAATTTATGAAATTCCTAGGCAAATGGATGGATCTGGAGGGTATCCTCCTGAGTGAGGTAACCCAATCACAAAAGAACACACATGATATGCACTCACTGATAAGTGGATATTAGTCCAGAAACTTAGATTACCCACGATACAATTTACTTTTAATTTTAAGGCAAGAAACCATGACAATAGTTCATGGTCAGAAATCTTCATGCTATAAAATATGTTGTAAAGTGTTTACAAATTTGTGGATTTACTTACAATCCAATCTACTAAAGTTATTTGAGTCTGTATCTGGATGAGAATATGCTATCTGGCATATTCCAGGTGTGGTGGAGAGTACAGCCTCTTAAAGACTTACAGACTATCAGCCATTCCTGAAGAATCATATTCTTTACTATATAATAAAGCAAGTTTGTGTGAGCCATTAGAAAATGGTAAGCTATGTCACATGTCATCCAGTGTTAACAATGTGTTAAGACGTGAATGTATGACAATTCTGTATGGTTAATTTCTTGAGCTCTTTATATATTTTGGACACTA
>LR752378.1:0-77339 GCA_902729485.2 Mus minutoides
GCAGTCAGACAATGCAGACATTTTAGTGGGAGATGGTGGCCTACAAATGAGCACGGGGACCCATTAAGCTGACATACCAGTGGAAAAATGACGAGGGACTTTTAAACAATCCCAGCCTACTAAGAACCTGGTATTTACATAAGTGCAGATTATGGGGAGCCCTGAATAATTTGCTACCTGCTCCTTGTTAATGTGTTTGTGAGCGCTGGTGAGAAGCTCATTCATTGTAAGTGGCTATGGGCTAACTGCGCTGTAAAGCAAGCTGACAGCACAATGCACACCTATAAAAGCCTCTGCTAACTGATGCAATCTAGGAGGAGCGCATGCAAATGAGCACAGGGATAATGGGCGAGATTGCTGGGATGCTCAGGACCCTTATCTGAGCAAGTTTTATGTTCCTGTCCTCAGGTAACCCAGCAGAAATACAGGCTACTGTGACAAGGGTGATTCTAACTGCATTTGCCATGGTGATAGTGCAAGGTCATACACCGAGGCCCTGTAATCGGAAATGCGTGAAGGCCGTGGCCTGACAAGGCTGAAATCCATTAGTCACTCTATGCTCTGAATGCCCTTGCTGTCTGGCTATGGGTCCTGACTCCTCCATTCAGGCGCTCAACTTCTCCCCTTCTGACTCTATTGGGAAAAACCCTTCCTCTTGTGTTCTGGGAGCCCTGGCTCCTTTTCCAGAGAAACTTTGATTTTGTGAGTACTTCCTTTCTTCTTGCCTAAATGTGTGCAGAACTCAAAAGCTCCCTTGGGTGTGCTCTCCAGAAACGCACAGTGTTAAATGCAAGCTGCAGGGAGGCAGCAAGTAAACTGAGGTCCCACTGCAGGGCAGACACACCAGGTATAATGCAAGGGGAAGGTCTGAGACCCACCCTTCCCACCCCTCTCTCTGTGTCTCTTTGTTTCTGTCTCTGTCTCTCCTTCATTGCATATTGAATGTGGTTCTCTCTCTCTCTCTTTCTCTTTCTCTCTCTCTCTCCCTTCTTCTTCTTCTTCTTCTTCTTCTTCTTCTTCTTCTTCTTCTTCTTCTTCTTCTTCTTCTTCTTCTTCTTCTTCTTCCTCTCTCTCTCTCTCTCTCTCTCTCTTTCCTCCCTCCCTCCCTCCCTCCTTAATGAAGGCAAATTTCTAGGGAAAAGTCCATTACTGAAGTACAGAAGACCAAGAGAATATGTGTTTGCTTTTGTGCCACAGTCTGCATAGGGATTCCTTCTCCATGAGGATTTTTTCAAGACGTCCAATGATGATTAAACCTACAGACAGACACTACTCTATCAT
This sequence comes from Mus minutoides, assembly GCA_902729485.2. Taxonomy (NCBI): domain Eukaryota; kingdom Metazoa; phylum Chordata; class Mammalia; order Rodentia; family Muridae; genus Mus; species Mus minutoides. The sequence continues at coordinate 1,282 of LR752378.1, forward strand.
GAATATTCAAGCCAGCATCTCTTGCATGAAAACCTCAGCTCTGGAATGCTCTGAAGACAAAACTTTTTCAAGTTCCAAAGTAATGTTCAAAGTTTCACAGTTTCTAAAGTTGGCAAATATTTCACAATCCTAAAAAGTACAAAATCAGAACCATTTCTGGTCCCAAGCCGTATTAGAAAGGGATTCTCAACCTACTAGTACATTTTTTCCTATAAAATACATGTATGTCTGTGATGAAGTTTAATTTATAAATTAGGCACAATAAAAAATTAATAATAGATAGTGGTAAAATAGAACAATTACCATTAGCTGTAATGTAAAGGCAAGATACTGTACTAATCTTTTCTTGTGGTAGTGTGACATGATCAAATATCCATGTGATCAGATGTGAGATGACATAGACATTGCAACATAGTGGTAGGCTGCTACCTAAGGGTTACTTGAACACAAGCATTGTATTCAAGAGTCATGTCTGGTGCCAAGATTATTCTAATGATCAATGGAAGAGTAATATATACAGTGTGGATACTGGAAACAAAATAGATTGATGACCTCGGCAAGTCAGAAAAATGGAACAAGGTATTATTAGTTTGGCAAATGACCTAAAGCTTGATTTACTTTTTTGCAGTTTTGAATTTAACACATCCAGACTGTGGTTAGTAACTGCAAGGACAGATTCTGGATGTGGAAGGTCTACTGCATTAGTAGGTAATAATTGTAGTTTCCTGATAAGTTCATTTTTTTCTCCCATCATCCTGACTTCAGCTTTTTATGCTCAACTTCCTCTTTTGTAACTCTTCTTCTTTTCATCCATCAGTAGCCATGTTTAAGGAAGGAGTAGGGTAACACTACAGCCAAGGGTGAAAGTGACTCTGAAATGCATCAGAAACTAAGCAGAGCTCATTTGGTGGAAAGGTAGGTGGATAGGCAACACGTGACAGCAAATACTGTGGAATGGTTGGGGTATTTATATGTTTGCCATATAAGTCTTTCAACTTTGGGCGAATTAAATGTTTTCATCATAAAATGTTTAGGAAATATGTCAGGAAGAATCTGGCCCCACTTTTATAAGAGTCTTCCAAGGGAATTAAAAAAAAAATGTCTTCTGAATAACATTTTGGAGTTTTGTCCACCATCCCTCAAAGCACACAGCTGACTTATACAAGCTCTCAGGCAAGTCCACAATCAGGCATGCATGCACACATATCTTTATTGTCCTTTCAAAGTCTTCAATTCTATACAAGTTTATGTTTTATGTCTCCAAGTGGAAAGACCTTAGGGTAACTATGAAAATATTCTTCTGAGGGCTGAGACTCCTTCCTTTCCCGTCCCTCCCTTCCTCTCCCCACTTCCTTTCTATTCCCCCCCTTTGCCTTTTGCCTTTTGTCTAGTCTTCTTCAATATCTTCTTTGCTCTCACATGTACAAGACTGCATCAGTCACAAGGAACCATAAAGATGATTCATCTACATAGAGACTAATCAAGTAGATGACACATAGTTGTGTAAGCAACTTCAAATAGAACCATCTGGAGGGGCCATGCAAAAGAGGGTCCATGACGGTTTCTCAAAAACAAAAACAAATACAATAACAACAACCTCCCACCCCAAATGATGCTTTTGAAAGAGCAAGGGGCTTACTAGGCAGACCGGGAAAACTACTTTAGCTCCATGGTCCTAGAAGCAAAAGCATAATCTCAATGGTCATATTTCAGAATATATGTAAAGGTGGAGGGAGGATAGGAGAGAAGGCTCATATTACACTGAGACAGAGCAACAAACCTGAGACTAATGCTCAAAGCAGTTGATGACCTTTAAGGATTTAGGTAGAGGACTTTCATGTGACAGAGCTGGTGAGGAGGAGCAGGAATGACTAGGGACCTAGTGGCAGCAGGGAAGAAGCTGCAAGAGTCATAGGGTAGTCTGGGAGCAAGGGTGGCTGCAACAGGCAGAAGAGAAACACATATCCTAGGGAAGTCTGAGGAAACAATAAGGAAGACGTGACAGCTGAAGACATGCAGGTACATGAGACATAGGGTAGGGAGCTTAGAACAACAGAAATGACACTGATCTCCAGGTAGGCTCACAGGCACAGCTGGTAGCTGTTATGACACACGATAGGAATTTTGATGCCTTGGGAAGTCCATAGCTCAGTGCTACCTGTTAAAAGTCTGGACTACTTCTTCATGGCTGCATCTCTCCTGAGCCTCAAGTGACCTGGATGCATGGTCTTCATCTCCCGTGGCCAGAACCTTCAGGAAAAGTGCCCTGAAAAGGGTTTCTGGGATGCACTCTAAGCCATCTGGATTACAGGTTGCAGGAGAGCCGCCGGCACAGGCACAGCACTGATTCCTGGGTTCTTGCTTCACACTCCCCGACTGCTGCCTCTTAGAAATGAGCCCTGGGCTGCCTCACTTTATTAGGAAATTAAAATTGTTTCCGAAGACCTCAAAGGGGAAAAATGAAATTGTTTTCAGCTTTGATTGCGGTCATAATAAAATAGCTATTTAGAGGGGGATTGTGTTATTCTTGGATAAATGAGGAACAAAAATACTTTTTTACAGTTTGCCATAAAGACAGCCATAGAATTTTTCCCAAGACAAACAGAATCAATGATTCGGGGAAGATGGGGGCATCTATATTTGTTCTTCCTTGGACATCATTCACAGTAGACTATTCGATTTTTTTTTTCAACTTTTATTAGATATTTTCTTCATTTACATTTCAAGTGTTATCCAGAAAGTTCCCTATATCCTCCCCCCTCCCGGCCCTGCTACCCTACCCACCCGCTCCCACCCCCTGGCCCCGGTGTTCCCCTGTATTGGGGCAAATAAAGACTATTCGATTTTTATAGAGCTAGAAAAGGAACAAAACTAACTTCAGTCTGCTTCCTAGCTAATCCATTTCCTTGCAGAGGCCAGACCCTGGCATCTAGCCTCTAAGGAACTTCCAAGCTGGACAAGGGTCCTCTTCCCAGCCTCATGACCTGTGTTGGTTGCTGGTACCTTGCTTCCACTTCCCAGTTAAAGTGAAGAGCTTGCAGCTTACAGAAATTCATTTGACTCATAATAGTAAACCCTGTGTACACAGCTCTGTGTTGGTGTCATCTTGTAGTCACAACACCTTCCCCCCACTAGAAATGATCTTTGTTTCTAGAAGTGAGCACAGAGGTCAGGTCACTTGCCCCATGTCCCATAGCTGGTAGCTTTAGCACACTATATTTCAGATACTGTTGAAAATTCTCTCTACTAAGTTTGGTTTTCTCTCTGTGGGCCCCAGTGTCACCAACCCATGTCCAGTGGAGGTCACCAAGACCTTAGGCTCTTGGGAAACTCTAAGATTTTTTTGCCTTTTGGTGTTTTTTGTTGGGAAAAGGAAAAGAAATAAGTTTGACTTAGAGGTTTTACAAGGTGTGTTGGTTAGAGGACAAGGAAAACATAGTAAAGAAACAAAACTCAGAACTTAGCTTTAAAATGAAGCATTTGTTGCTGCTTCCAAGGATAATGTGTATTTCTACCTCCTCTGGGGGTGGGGAGAAGGTAGGGAGGATGGCTTAAATGGTGAATGGTATTTAAAGAAGGTAAACACTACTGATGACGCTCCCTCTACAGCCCTGGCCTGAATACATCTGAAGAAAGTTAACATTTTTAGACCCCTGTGTTTGAAAGCCAACAGTTTGAGTAGGGGCCTTTGGCCTGTGGTTTCTTCCTGAGTAGTGGCATCAATATTCACACCAGTCCCTAAATCCTGGTTCTGGGACAAAAGCACTGCAGGCTGAATGAACAACCTGGATTTTCTCTAGCTTTCACCAGGGGTAACTTATCTTTGAAACAAGCTAGGGCTTCAACACCAGGCCCTGGCCTCCTATGTCCCAATTCTAAATGTATAGACTTAAGCTGCTTCCAGATTACATGTCTCTCCCTACAAGTCTACATATTCACTCTCTGGCCTGGATACCACATTAAAACAAAGCATTCGTTGATTTTCCAATTATAAATAAATCAGACATTAGGGGAAAGGGTTGCTAAAAATCTCAGAAATCTGCCCCTAATTATTGCAAATCTCTCTGTGTATTCTAAAGCTTTGGATTCACATTAAAGAACTCAGCCCATATTTATGATGCTAGCACTGTCCTGGCTTTTCACAAAAGCATCCCTAATTGGCACAGGGATGGGAGGGACCCAATTTGGCTGATGCCCCAACTACTAGTTTCCCATTGCAGTAACTTCTAATGCTATGGGGAACTCAGGATCCGTCACATAAGCAAGCATAGGCCCTTGTTCATCCACATTGTGTTCATGTGTCCCAGGAACTCAGAAGCCCCTGGAGAAGTAAGATTGTCCTTCAGAGTATCATCAGAAATCAAAGGTGGGGCAATATGGGCCCTCCTTCATTAGGGCAGGGAGGGGTGATACCACAAGAATGCTGGAGATGTTTTACCTAGTCATATCAGGGACACATGGATACCCATCTTTCTCATAGCACATTTACTTATACCTTGCCTAAGTCCAACAACATTCCTTCCCTACCTTGGGCCATCAGTGAGTAGGTAATTTGGTAATATTCAAAGACAGAAGGATCTGAGACTAAGGAAGAAGAAGAAGAAAAGAAAATTCTGTGTGACTTTTTCTTGGAGATGAACAAACATCTATCCATCCAGGTAGAACAGTGACAATAGAGGAAGAAAGGATGTCACCAAAGTCTAACATGGTGAGCTCATAAATCTATTGATGGTATGTAGAGGTGTTTCTGCTGCTAAGGTCCTGCTCCCCAGCTGGTTCTTGATCTGTCAGTAAAGAAGCCATGGGCCAATTTTTGGGAAGAAGAAATGAAGGACTTCTGCATCCCTGGAGGAAAAGAGACAGATGCAAGGGAGGAGGAGGTTCACCATGCTTTGGAAAGAGAAAAGTCAAGCAGCCATGTGAGGTCTTGGGAGGAACAATGATCTGTCATCACTCCTATAGGCATGTGGTCAGGGGTGTTTAGCAGGGACTAGATGTATCTGAGCCACTAAAGTTTAGGGCAAGTGGGAGGTGTGAAGATTAGAATATTAATAAGGGCACACTTTCCCAGGTGGGAGATAATAGTGCCTACCAATCGTGTTAAAAGAGTTTAAGCAGGGTAGCAAAAAGCTACTTGCAACAATGGTACAGAAGCAAGGGTGGTTCAAAGGCAGCTACATTACCAAAAGGCTCACCCCAGCTTGAGTGACAACCCAAGAAAGGTACAACCATGGAGTTCCATTCTTATTTTATAGGCAGCTCCACTGAAGAATCTCCCCTTCCCCTGCAATTCTTTACTGCTTATACAACCCCAAGGAGAGGACTTGTGGGTCTCTTAACCTTCTGAATTTACTGAGTCTTATACGTTTTGGGAGCTTCCTGAATCTCCTAATTTCATTATCTTCCATAGTCTTATGAGCCTCCCTCATCCCCTCCAGAAGCCTGGTGTCATTTCAAATGTAATAATTACACAATGAAAGGAGAGACACAGGAAGGATAAGCTAAAAGCTTCATCTAACTAGGTTGCCTATACTACTGAGTTTCTGATTGCAGTTAAAAACCATGGGGATGTTTAGAAAGCAGGGTATATCACAGAGACTTGGACACAAGGCATGAGACAAGCCATGTTTGATAAGAAATAGCAGAAGAGCCTTAGCTGTATAGTACAGAAGGAAACAGGATATAGGTCAGAGGGGTTTTACCCCTGTAGAGAGTCACTACAAAGGGTGACAGAAAGATTTGCTCCCTACAATCAGACAAATCAGAACTAGAAAGTCACAGAGGACCTTAGAAATGAATGGATGGGAGTAATGCAAACATTTATTAAGTATCTGCTACTACCAGCCAAGGTCTGGACTGGGCATTTTTTATGGTTTTTGCCATCATGTATTCACTGTAATTCTAAATGTTCTCACAATGAAATCCAGAGAGGTTTTGGAACTGATTGGATTCCCCAGAGTTATGGGGAGAGCTTGAATTCAAACTCCAATCACCTCTTTACCCTGACTCAGCTACAGAGGGATTTGTCAAGTTTCACTTAGGGGTTGAAGGGAGATTCTCCCCAGGTGAAGAATCATGGTAAATGTTTCTTGAGGTCCTTTCCTATTCTGAGAAACTGCACACGCTCTTGGTGGCCCAAGGAAGCGTGGTTAGAGTGTCAAAAGCTGGAGGGAGGAAAGAGGAGACATGCTATGTGGCTCTCATCTGTTCCACAGAGTGGATTGAACAGCAGCCGGGCCTCACCCAGGACTGATTCTCTCCAAATGTGCCCGACAGTAAAATGCTTTACAAAGAAACCTGACAATTTAGTTGTTAATTTAAAACATCCTGTTCTAAGCTGTCTGTAACTACAACCTAATTGTTGCAAGTTGGCAGTTTATTTTTTTAAAAAAGAAAAGAAAGTAAGATATTATTAAATACAAATGTCTTTCTGCTGCAATAACTCAGTGTATTCTTATTTTTCTTTTCCCTGTATTCTTTCGTGCTACCACTAGATCTCTGTCTGTCTCTGTCTGTCTCTATGTCTCTGTCTGCCTCTCTGCCTCTGTCTGTCGGTCTCTGTCTGTCTCTGTCTCTGTCTCTGCACGAGTATATACATGCACATGGACACCAGAGGTCTGTCAGGTGTCTTGCTCTGTCCATCTCCTCCTTATTTTTTTAAGACAGTCTTTCACTTGTTGCAGGAAATATTTAAAAAGAACCTGCACGTTCCCACGCTTGTGCCAGCAACTCTCTGCCCCTTCCACCTGGCCAGCCATGCACTGGTGGGCAATGGCCAACCTGTTTTTATCTCATGGAGACTGGCCCAGAGCTCCTGAGATGGCTCCACCCAGCCGGCTAAGTTCCCACTGGCAGGTCACTACCATGCCAACCCCATTCTTCAAATCCTCCACAGCCTCTGTGGTACACCTCAGGCAAACCTATGCTTTCTATCTTGAACCCAGACTAGCTGCCGCATGAAGGAAAACACAACACAAACTTAGTTCAGAAACAACGGTAACTCAATGGCTGGGTGCAACAACTATATTCCTACTCTTGTAAGCTTTATTAAATCTAAATCCTCTGGTGGCAAATCCTGATGGATCTGCCATTGAAACAGGGAGACACTCATAGCTACATCTTGTCTTCACGCTATCCCCACCCAAAAAGAACCTGCTTCCTCTCTTCCCCTCTCCAGCCTGGAAGTCCCGCCTACCGGTCCAGTGATTGAATCCTTTATTCATTAGGGGATTGGTTCACAAGAAATCACCTGAGTATGACTCACTCCTTGTATACAACCTCTCCCAGGAAAGTGGAATTAGCATCAACATACAAATAGCATCAGGCCCATCCACAACATTCACTGATCCTAAAAATCACAGATTCAGTAAGATGAGCTCATGGAACTTTCCTATCCCCATCTCCTGAGCACTAGGATTATAGTGCTTCCCAATAATACCTGAATTTTCATGTAGTTGTTGCAGATCTGAACTCAGGCCAGAGAGTTGAGCAGCAATCACTTTGCCAACTGAACCATTGCCTTATCTCAGCCATCAGGCTTGTTTTATATATATATATATATATATATATATATATATATATATATATATATATATATATATTTTTTTTTTTTTTTTTTTTTACAGAGTTCAAAGGAACAAGGCCTTGAGGTACAGCTTGCAATCTCAGCTGCTCACTCCTGTGAGCACAGGAACTTGTGATTACAAGTTCAGGGCTGGCCTGAGCAACTTGGTGAGATCTTGTCAAGGAAAATGTAAAAGTAGGGCTAGAGATTTAACTCAATGTTATTCTACCGTGCATAGGCTCTAGTTCCAGTCCCATAGAGAGCATCTACTGCCTCCCCACAAAAGAAAATAAAGAAGCTAAAAAACAATCACTCTCTTGTAAAGAGTAGCACAGAGGTTGAATCCCTCTTGTTGAAGCTTAAGACCTGGATTTAGGCATAAGATGGAACAGTGGCTATATGGCTACTCAGGGGAATTCTTTAACTTCTTTTAAGCATGTTTCCTCACCAATAAAATAGATAATATATAATAAGATATTATAAATTTGCTGTCAGGGTCAAAAGAGTAAGTCTTTAGGGAAGATCTCTTAAGCTGTGATAAATGATGCCAGTGTTTGCTAATCCTTTCTTGTGCTGGAGGCTTGAGAATGAGCTGGGATCTGAACTCTTTCCACCTCTTCACACTGACTCAAAAATACAGCCAGTGCTAAACAGATTTGGTATGGCCTCATCTGGGGAATGAAGAGGATTCCTGTGCACATGAAGGTTTGTGCAAGCTGTTCTTTAAAGCCCCTTCCCGTTCTGAGCAACTTGGTACTTAGTCCTGGTGGCATTCTTTGGTATATAGTAGTTTACTGCCTATAAACCCATCTACAAACATTTATCTACTTGTATAGTTTTTTTTTTTTAATTTGACAAGTGGGGATGACATTTCTTTGTACCAGATATTAGACTGGAAACTAGAAACATAGACATGGATAAGATATTATATATTTCTGTCTTCTAAGTCCTTTGGTCCAGATAGAGTGGAAGACACTTGGGGTATGATCAGGTAAAAGTGACCGTGGTGAGTAGGACTAGCATATATGGATTATTGTGAGTTATTTTGTTGTTTTTTTAAAAAGTCATTAATAAAGAATAATAAAGATTGTTGCAGGAACTTTGGTTGTCAATTATTCTGCAATAGGGAGACGCAGGTTTTAGACATGACAGAGGGAAAAACCCTCATTGGACATGTGAACCAGAGGATGAACTATTGGGGCGGGAGGGATAAGGATGGTAGGCATCAGTTCTCTGAAAGCTAGTGGAAGAGAACCATTGAGTCCCCTCCCTTCTGAAGAGATGATGGAACTGTGAAACCTTGGCCAAGCATTTTTAGTTTAAGCTAGGGTGGCAGCTTTAGTGGTTTGTAGACCCATCAGGAACTGGGAGAAGGAAGCCTCTAAGATGGGACTTGGTGTGGGCATTAGGGGAGCAGTTGTCACCTTATCCTAGTATACAGGGTCATGACACCAGCTGGATCCAGAGCCTGACTTTCCACTGGGCAGAGGATTTCTCATTGACATAGGAATATGTTGATGGGTTTTGGTCTATGCAAGTGAGCTAGCTGAGGTAGATAGGCATTGGGAACTTCAATCACCCATTGTCCCCTAGTGGTTTATATACCCTCTCCCAGTTTCTTTGCATATATAAAAAATACAAATTTGAAGTGGTTGCAGAAGATTTAATTTCACTGGATGCCATTTCCTTCTATGTGATTACAGACACCACTTATATTCTATTAATATGTGTCATTTTTTTCTATAAATTCTCCAAGTGATATTAATGTATCAGAATACATTCTTATGTAGAAAGTATCAGATAAGTCAATTCAAAGTAGTTTAAGAGCTAGAGTGTGTGATGTCTCCTGGGAAAGGAGAATGCTGAATTTAACTCAGAACATGACTGAGACCCAGTTTATGTCTATCTTCTTGTCTCTTCAGAAGCTCAGCTTCATCCTCAGGTTGATCTTGCCGTTATAAAATGTAGCCTGATAACCATTGGTTCTATAATGGTTCTTGGTACATGTCCAGAGAATTTCCTGCTAGTTTAGAAAACAATCTTGGTTACAGAAAGAACCAATGTAATCTAAGTGCCCACCTAGGAGCCATTATGACAGTAAGAGCTAGCTGTGTTGGCCACCTGAGGCCTGCTGCAACCCACTCAGTCACTAACACTGTCTGCCCCTCATTTTAGTTCTTCACTTATCATTTCAGTTTCTCAAGAAGTGCTTCAGTGGGAATTCATTCTGAAGTAGTATGTTTCTCCCTCATACCCAGCTACAGAATTTCCAAGCTTCCTTACTGCACCCAAGAACCTGCTGTGCATAGGTGCTCAGCAGGTGTTGCACAAGTGCACAAATTCCAACCTAGGAATGTGATGCCCACGAAGGACAGAACCTTGACTGTTAAGCTCAGAGAGCATACCCATAACTTTCTTCACCTATTTCTTCTTCGGCTCAAGAGTAATTTTAAATTTTATTTATTTACTGTGTATGTGTGTGTGTGTGTGTGTGTGTGTGTGTGTGTGTGTGCTTGCATGCATGTGCATCATATGTATGCAATACTGTTCAAGGTCATAAGGTGGCATAATTTTCCTTGGGATTTCAGGTGATTGTGAACCACTCTCAGGAGGCTGGGATCTGAACCTGGGCTTTCTGAAAGAGCAGAAAGCATCCTTACCCAATGAGCTCTCTCTCCAACCCTGGCTCCAGAGTAATTTAAGAAGCACAGATTGGTCTGTCTTTCTAAACCTTATAGTACTGTTGGATTTCAAGCTTCCATTGAAATCATTCCAGGCATCTTCCCAGTTGCAGTGGTAAAACACTCCCTTCTCCATTTTCTCTGCGCCATGGATCATAGCTTTTCAGGAACATCTTCATTCCTTTCACTCTTGCCACACTCATGGAACCCCAAGTCCTACTCTAGTATCTTTTATTCCCACAATACTTTCTTAACAAAACCTTGGTTGTCTTGGATCTTCATAGGCTATACAGTGAAGAACTTTTCAAGCTCATGTCTTAAAACATACCATAAAAGAAACATTTGAGGGAAATGATAGATCGGGAATCCAGTGATCTCTCCAACAGAAGATACTAATGACTCTCTCATTTTCTTCCTTCCTGATCTAAACATGTCACCTGAAGTGGATCTGACTATCAGACACCAAGGACAACTCTGATGACAGGCTCTGCTTGGGTATATGTGTAATGGTTATTCTTGATTGTCAACTTGACTATGTCTGGAATTAACTAAAACTCAAGTAGCTGGGTACACCTGTGAAAGATTTTTCTTAAACTGTTTGAAGTAGGAAGACTCATCTCTAATCTGCATGTTTTGAATTGGGAAGATCCTTCTTCAATTTGGGCCATACCTACTAGTGGCAGCCTACATGAAGGATGTGGAAGAAGGAAGCGTTTGCTCATTTCCTGCTTGCCCTCACTCTTGCTGTCAAATTTATTCCTCACTTCTTCAATATGTTTCCTTGTACGGAGTCTTTGAAATGGGGGCCAATAGCTATCTCTCTTCATACCTGGCGTTCTTCTTTTATAAGCCCTGAAATAGAACTGCCACAGGATTCAGAGCACCTGACCCTGGACTTAACCATTCAAATGATCCTGACTGAGTCATTTTACCTGTCTGGCTTCAATTTAACCTCTTTTAATTGCTCAAAACAATTATTCCAGGGACAGCTCTCAGGCCTAATATCTTACATGTCCATACACCTACCCCATGGCAGCTGATTTCCTTGAATTGAAATATCTCTGAAGGCCAGGCCTAAGACAAGACTCCCCCAAGTAGAAATCTACACCTAGAAGCTACATGTTGTCTTCTGGACCTGTGGTAGCTAATTTATGGACATTATCTTGTCCTAGGCTAGTTTGTAGAGGGCCCTGGAGACCAGGGAGCTAAGAGTCTACAGGAACTTAAACATTTATACTCCTAATCAGGATCAGGGTTTTGAAGGTGGCCATCTTGCTTCTGAGAGACTAACAAATGGAGGGACATGACTCACACTTGCCTCTTTGCCCTTCTCTTGCCCTGCCGGAACTTCTGATACCTCTCACAATTTGAAAATTAAGTTAAGAATCAGCCACAGTGCAAGTTGAGCGTGGCTGTGAGCTAGCTTTGCGTGCTTCCTCGGGGAAATTCCATCTCCAAAATGGTCGCCTGCCTTGCCTGTCCTGAGGTCTGCGGCTGGAGCCACACACAAATCTTGATCTCATCAAGATTGCTCTGTTCCCTCAGCTGCTCCTATTTTCCCTGCAAAGACATATGTCCTTCCCTGGAAGTTTATTGTTCCACCACTGCCTCATTTTCTCACGCGTTCCTTCCTCCAGAGCTGGGATAGTGCCAGGCCCTTCTTGTGGGAGAGAGACCCCCAGCACCCACAAGAAAGCCCCATTCTCTCCTCATTATGTCTCCCTGTTGTCATTAAAGGGAGAAAGAAAGATAATAAAAATCCCCCTTCTTCCTGGTGCTTTTTATAGATTTTCTCATTATGAGAATTAAGAGCAATCAAAGGCTAATCCATAGCTGCTTCTCTTTAGACAAATCATCTTGAAACTCTTTGCTACTCAAGTCAAGCATGATGGTTGTTGGCTGCCAGCACTGAGCCCCCAGGGAAGGTTTCAGCCATCTCTCCAGTGTAGCTAGAGGGAAAGAGAAGAGCCTGGGGTAGGTAGCCTTAGAGGCTAAATGCTTTTGCCAAGCAGCAACCTGCCTCTAACCCCAAAGCCTGGGGATTCTGGATAGGGCCTGGATAACTGTTCCTGAAAAGCCACCCAGACACAGAGGGGTTGAGCCAGTGAGCACAACATTTTTTGGAAACCTTTACATAGAAGATAGATGGACATGGACATTTCTAAACTGGCTGACTACAAGGCTGAAAGTGGATGATTGTTAAACTCACTTTTACTGGCATATCCTGAATCTAGGGCCCATTCATCACTAGGACTAGAGGTGGTGTTATCAGAAGAGCAGGCCCATCAAAGAAGGAAGGGTACAATGGATTAGTAAGTATTCACCTAGGTACTGAGTGCTAGCAAGGATGGGCAGGTCTTAGAGAAAGGTGTCCACAACAATTCATAAACCTAAGGTCAGGTGGAAATTGTTAAGTTGAATACATTATTGCTAAACCACTACTTTTCAGGGCAATTATGGTCTTAACAGCTAACATAGAGCTGAAAAATAGCCTATGGTGACATTTGCTTTTTTTGTTTTGTTTTGTTTTGTTTTTGTTCTTGCTATTTTTTTCTTAGATATTTTCTTTATTTACATTTCAAATGCTATCCCGAAAGTTCCCTATACCCTCCCCCGGCCCTGCTCCCCCACCTGCCCACTCCCACTTCCTGGTCCTGGCATGTATCAATTAATTTTCTAGTCATTCTAACCAGCTACTGGATACATGGAGAGACTAAGAAGCAGAGAATTGGGATAAACATAAGCCCAAGCTTTAACTTTCAAAGTCCACCTCTAGAAGGTTTGTCTTCTTCAACGGGGCCCTGACTCCTGAAGGTTTCCCAACCTCTCAAAATAGTGCCATCCACTGAGAACAAGTTCAAACATGTGACCCTATATGGGAGACTTTACATTCAAATAGGAGGAGCTCTGTAGGACACCAAGTTACACTGGAGCAGGCAGTGATCTGAGGGTGAGATCTTCTTGATCTGTGATCTTTTCCCTCAGTGACTCCATCCATAAAAAGTCAGGACTAGTATGAACTTCCTGAAGGAAAAAGTTTCTATTGAAGATGAGTGTCATTGGCTATCTCACAGAAGATTGCTTAGGAACCCTGTCATGTATCAAAGTCACCTAGAGAATGATCATGACTGTGTGCCTGGGAAACATGCTAAACAGCACCCAGTGAAGACTTGACTTCATCTCTATTTAACTTTGTATATCTGGAATGTTGTCTTTTGTTCCAGGATAAGCCTATGGCCTAAGGAAGTAGCTTTCTTTAGTACCAGTTCTGGGAAATGGGACTGCAGGGCATCTTTAGATAATCCCTAAGGATGTGACATCTGTGATCCCTCAGCCCCAGGACATTCCGTGCTTTTTTAATCAGCAAGACAGGGTCTCACCCACATGGAGCTGTAGTCTGATATACATGAGAAAGCTCCAGGTTGGAAATGCTCTTGCCCCACATGTCTTTTACTTTCTAAAACATACCTACATTGGAATCCTGGAAGATTCCTTGGAAGCTGAGGTGTATGTGGGGTTTTTCACTCCATTCCAATGCCTAAGGAAGTGTTTTACGTGAGGGAATCCCTCAATAAATATTTATTAAATGATTAGACACAAATTAAGTGACTTCATAATTGCTCTCTCAAAATGGGAGAAGAGTGACACTCGTATAGGAAAAGAAGAATCTCATTTTTTCTTGTGTTGGGAAGTTGCTGATAGGGAGATATCTTAGTTGCTCTAGGCAGATATGGCTGCTTCTATGCACAGAGATTTTCCCACAAATGAGCATGTTTACCACAAACATAAAGGAGACAGTTATCAATTAGAATTTGAGATAGCTGATTTTAACATTCTCTGCTAATGCTTAGAATCAAATATTAAGTTCTTATTTAATCAATATACTGTATGACTTAAGAGTTGCCTACAAAATAAGGCCTTTTGCATTCAATGTTTTTGGATTTAAGAGCTACATTTAAACAATAATTAATTTACTAGCAATCAATTACATTAATAATAGCTATCTAATGCCTTAATCAAAAGCAACTTGAATGTCCCAGTCAATGAACAATTAAACTACATTAGACAATTCCCTATGATGCTAGGTACTGTATTATTTTTTTCTTGTTTGTTTATATTTATTTTACATGTGCAAACTATTTGCCTGCATATATGGGTGCACTAAGTGCATACCTACTGCCCTCAGAAGTCAGAAGAAGGCAATGGATCGCCTGCAACTATAGATATAGATGGTTGCGAGCCATCATGAGTACCTGGAATTGAACCCAGATTATTTATAAGAGCAAAAGTACTCTAAGTCGCCGAGCCACCTCTCCATCCTGAGATCATAGTTTCAAAGTTCCTAACAAAATATCATCAGAAGTACTCAGAGTCAGATAATCATTAGGGTGACTCTGACCTGGTTATATCCAGAAGGTTGAAAAGATGAGACAGAAATACAAATGAACACATAGCACTTGCACAAGACAATAAGCCAGAGGGAAACTCTGTCTCTGCGAGTTTAAAAATCTGCCTCTATAATAATTTTTCTCTAATTCTTTTTAAAGTGCCTGTCGTAATTATAAATTTCAAAGATCAAAATAAGACTAGAATCATCAGGTAATATTTTCTTGATGCTTTTTTTTCCAGCTGAGGCTTGATGATTTGATGATTTTGTTCACAGACGACTGGCCCTCTTCATCTTTTCCAGCTGCTTTGACGTGTCCCTTAGAACAAGACAGAATTCTGAAGATCACCCCAAACTCAAATAATCCATCTAGTTATCAGTAACCCCACCAAAGTCTCTGAGGTTTAAAAGTTAAGAAGTTCAGCTTTCCATTGCTCTCATTGGGGGGTGGGGGGTTATGTGTCTTTTATTTAGAAGATGGAGTGAGATGGCAGTTGGCCCAGGTCAGTAACCTTTTCTCTTTGTCCTGAGATGAATGCCAAAAGCTATTACCAAGAAAAGAGGAAAAACAAGTTTCTATTTGGCTTTTCACTGTTCCAGCAGTAAACAGCAGTGCAGGCTCGGGGGCCTTGCAAGTGAACAGGGTTTAATTTAATCTCCTCCGGGTTGTCCTGGTAAACATCCTTTCAGCTGTCCCCAGCTAAGCCATTTTCTCCTTTGCTAGGCTGATGCTTGGTTTTCAGCCAAGTGCCTGGTGCTGGGTTCTCAGCGGATCTAACTCCTGCCTCTGACCTCTCCTGCCTCCACAGTCCCAGCTCACTCATGCTTGAGATATTTGGATCCTGGATGGTCTCTGGTTTGGCATGTAAGTCTAATTCGATGGAACACAGAGACCTGTCAGAGTGGAAAGATCATGGCTTCAGGGAGGCAGAGCAGTTGGAAGTTTGAGTCTCATTCCCTCTGAGTATGCAATTGGGCTTTGGTTAGATTTGTGATTTCATCTCCAGGAGTCCTCATTTCTTCTTCCAATGAAATGGGGCAGATGTCCTAATCCAATGGCTGTTTACTGCCTTGGGGAAAGTACCATATACCACATCCCTGAGAGCATAAAGTCTGAGTTTCCATCCCTCTGCTAGCCAGTGTTGCACACTGAAGAGGCAAAACATTTCCAAACACCACTGATGAGCTAAACTGAAGCCCAGAGGTGCTAACTGGGATGGCGGGGAGCTCGGACCTGGGTGAAACAGGTGGGAGAAGGGAGCATGTTAGTGTCAAGATAATCAGAAAGCCCAAACAATGGACTAAAACAACTTCAGGTTTGGGGTAATCTCAAGTATAGAAGAAGTAGCCAACTGTTTTTAACTGGCTATTGCATCAGTATTTGTCAGATGCCTTCTGTGTGCCTGACTCTGCTTCTCATCAAGGACAGATGACACCATTCTCCAACATATAACCCAGTTGGAAAGACAGCCACTGGGAAAGTAATTATGTGATTGGCCAAAAACTAAAGAGTCCAGGGCCCTGTGTCAATTAGGACCAATGATAGGAACTGAGGTGGTTGGTGTCAACATGACTCAGAGAGACATGGAGTAAAATGTTTGGGCCATTTGAATGTTGTACAAAGTTCCAGTAAACAGGAACTGTGAGCATTACCTGATCTTCAAACCAGAAATCTAGAGAGTACATTTGCTTAGAGGTGAGACTTTAAAAAAAAAATTCTTTATAGAGGCATTGTATGTCCTGGTAATGACCATTCAAGGTCTTCAGTGGCAGTCCATGGAAATAACTGGGCTAAAGATATTGCTTGTTGGCTTGTACAATGTTGCATTTGTTTCTGTTTTCAGTTAGAATTAGTTGTCAGATTTTAAAGTTAAAGAGATTAAACACTAGAGAGACAGACAGACAGTCAGCTATTCAGCTATTCAGATAGACATACTGACACTCTCACAGGGTGGGGGGGCATGTAGAGAGAGAGTGTGTGTAGATAAATATGTATGTACTCACTAGTTTTTGCCATGTGCTGTCCTATGACACCTTGGGACTCTGCCAACAGTCTATCACCTCCAGATTCAGAAACCAAAGCAAACCTTTTCTTTTATAACTTATTATTCCAGTATGATGTTATTATAATAGGAAAAAAAAAGACATAAGGACAGGTCAAGGAGGCAGGATTCTTCCTGGCCTCAGAGCACTTTAGCTTTCTTTCTGGTTTCTCTTCAGCTTCCAGGGGGTTTATAGAATGAGCAGTAGTGTCATCTAACACCTGAGAAGGGCCCCCCTGGCTGCCTCATTGAGATAAGCAGAAGAGGAAGAGAAGAAGAAAGAAGAGGAAGTGTGTGTGTGTGTGTGTGTGTGTGTGTGTGTGTGTGTGTGTGTGTGTGTGAGAGAGAGAGAGAGAGAGAGAGAGAGAGAGAGAGAGAGAGAGAGAGAGTCTGTTCATCCTTACCTACCCTGGAGCTACTCAGCCATAGGATAGGGAAACCCACTCCTCTACTCTGAATGTGCCAGTGTGCATAAATCCTGGAGTCTCCTTAGACTGAAGTCCTGAACCTACTCTGTGACCTCTGCTACTCCCCACGTCCAAAAGTGATCAGAGACTACCCTAAGAAAGCAAGATTTCATGCTACTCCAGGGCCTTAGGAAATGGCTTCCCCTCCTATAAAAAATGACTCTGTCCTGGGTGTTTACTATCTTCATCTCAGTGGCCCTCAGGTGAAGCCAAAATTACTGACTTTTGTGTCTTAATTTTCTCACTGACTCTGCAGAAATGGAAGTTTCCTTCCTCTTGTTTTCATTTCATACATCCGGTATAGTACCTTATAATACTGGTGTTTTATTATATGCTTCATAAATCAAAAGAAAAAAATGAATGTGGACAGTAGCTAGTTGCTGCATAGAATTTTACCTTATTACACATAGTAGTACTGCTACTGGGATATAGCTCAGTGGCTAAGGTACTTGTCAGGCATGCACAAATCCCTGTATTTGTTTTCTAGCAGTGCATAAACCAGGTTTCGTGGTACACACCTGTAATTCTAGCACTTGGAGTGAAGGCAGAGTTATCAGGAGCTCCAGGCATCCTCAGCTACCCAGTGAGACCAAGCTTTGGATATACAAGCCCCTGTTTAAACAAAAAAAACCCAACAAAACCAACACCACGACAAAGTAGTTCTGCTAGCCTTTGCTCAACAGTGAAAGAGAATGATTCCTACAGGACAGAATTCCACCTAGTTGTGAGGTCCAGGCAGAGGCTAGGTAGCTCTTTCAGTTGAAAGACTACAGGGAGAAACGAATTAGATCTCCCAGTCATAAAGAATAATCCCTCTTAAGGATGGAGTAAAAGTTAACATTTCACCTGCTCCCTGAGAGGATCTTAGAAGTCAGGAATATGCTGTTTGAAAACGAAGGTTTAGATGTAAAACTTAACCCACTGTCTCTTAATAAAATCCAACCACTTAAGAAAAGTACAAAGGGGTTACGAAGAAGGTGATCCCCAGGGCACGAATAACAGCCTGGAGTTGCAGCATATGCCTATCACAGCAGCACCGGAAGGAGGGACAGAAACAAGTGGATCTCTGTAACTGGTCTAGCCAGACTGATGAGCTCTTGATGCAATGAAAGATCTCTATACCCATGAAGTACTCACACAGGAAGAAAGTGGGCAGGGAGACAAAGGGACATACACATATATGTGCATTAAAACAACGAGTCAAACAAAACCCCACTAGGGTCATGATGATGAAAAAGAGAAATGTATAAAGCCAATTGTAGAGAGAACGGCTTGGAGCTCTCTATTCTGGTCCTGAATCTTACTTTTTTCATGAACTAAACTTCTTGGCCCATTTAAAATGGGTAGGAAGACACAGACCTGCCTAATGGAGACTGTAAAAATTGAAAGTTTGAGAGTCCAGTCAACAGAGCTTGTATTCTTATTCCTCAACAACTCCATAGTTTGGGAGGTAAAAACACAGACTGAAGGAAAGGCTGTACCTTTCTCACACTGGAAATAAAAGTAGAACCCATTATTCCCGTCAATGAAAGTAAGCATGAGGAACAGATAACCCATCGTTCCCCACATATCAGACTCTGAACTGGAACATGTAGCTGGTGCCCTTGCCCAAAGCTAGTTGAAAACTACAAAGGGTTAATCAACACATGCTGCGGTTATTACACTGCAGAAGAAAAGACACAATTGAAGCTTTTACTTTAAGACATAATAAAAGACACTGACATGCTGGGTAAGCATTGTTCCTGGCTGCAGCTATTCCAATTATTTTTTATGTTTTCTCCTTAAATGAGAAACACATCAGACAGTAACTCAAACATGTAGATACCTATTTATGCTTCAGAACAAACAGTTTAAGGGCATTATATACAGATGTCTAAATATTTAGAAAGTGTCTGTTTATGCGAGCAAAATGAAAAGTACCTGTTTTCATTTCAAAGATTTTATGTGAAATTTGTATGTAAAAAAGCTAGCCCCCGTGGCAAAGGGTGTTAGAGATGAGAAGTGTGTGTGTGGGGTATGGAGTTTGGGAGGGAGTTCAGAGGGTGGAGACTGCCCTCAGCTGTCAAGGGTCCTGCACCAACTCAAAGCTGCAGGGAACTGGTGAAGCAAAGCTGGGAGATGTTTTTCTTTAGGATGGAGCATAAATAAATGTCTTGAAGACATCGGTGTACCTTAATAACCTAAAATGGGCTTCTGAACTCACAACTTTATCTTCTTATCAGACACCCTTCTTAGCCCCACAGGGACATTTAAAGAGAAATGGAATTTTGGCTGCTTCAGAAATAGGTTATAAACTGGGGGATGATGAGATTCCCTGGGGGTGCTTTGAAATCTCCCCAAGCTTGTGGTGGTATCATGGAAGTTCAGAAGGAAGAGCTAAAAAGACTATTAACACATTTCTGACACAGAGAGTCTTTGGCTCAACTCATGAAGAGCATAGTACATGAAGGTGTTGTGTTTGGGATTGTAAGGCCCCTAGTGCCTGAGATGTTCTATAATAGAGCGAGTCTACCAGAGGGATGTGAAGGGTTTGCTATATTGAAGTATATGTCTGGTTTCTGAGAGAGAGAGAGAGAGAGAGAGAGAGAGAGAGAGAGAGAGAGAGAGAGAATGAAAATTTATCTGTGTGTGGGTTCACATGAACATATATATCTATATATACTTGTGGAGGCCAAAGGACAAGCTTGTGTATAATTCCTCAAGTATTGTGAACTTATTTTACTTTATTTTCTTCAGACAGAATCTCTCACCGGCCTAGAATACCAACATGCTAGGCTGACTGTAAACCCCAGGATCCTCCTGTCTCTACCTTCCTTGTGTTAGTATTACAAGTAAATGCCACCCTGCAGGGCTTTGTTTTTGTTTTTAATGTGGCTCTGGGGGTTGAACCCACTTAAGCAACTGAGCGTTTCTTTAGCTCTCAGAGCTATTTCTTGAGAAAAGAGTAACTGCGTGCTTACTCTGTGAGAACAAAGAGTGGTCAGCTGAGAGAGCTGAGGGCTTGGGGGCCTTCTTACTTTTCCTGTCTCTTAGAATTTAGACATGATTCAGGGCTGTTCATTATAGCATTAGAGGGTCATGGGAAGTGCTAAATTCCATCAAAGTGGTTTTACGTCCTGTGCTGGCTAGTTTTGTGTCAACTTGACACAGCTGGAGTTATCACAGAGAAGGGAGCTTCAGTTGAGGAAATGCCTCCATGAGATCCAACTGTAAGACATTTTCTCAATTAGTGATCAAGGGGGAAAGACCCCTTATGGGTGGGACCATCTCTGAGCTGGTAGTCTTGGGTTCTATAAGAGAGCAGACTGACCAAGCCAGGGGAAGCAAGCCAGTAAAGAACATCCCTCCATGGCCTCTGCATCAGCTCCTGCTTCCTGACCTGCTTGAGTTCCAGTCCTGACTTCCTTGGTGATGAACAGCTGCATGGAAGTGTAAGCCGAATAAACTCTTTCCTCTCCAATTTGCTTCTTGGTCATGATGTTTGTCCAGGAATAGAAACCCTGACTAAGACAGGTCCCTACCTCACAACACCACAACAAGGTGCATGTTTGAAGGGGTCTGAAAAAGTACAGCTGGCTTAGAGGCAGGGGTGAATACAGAGATTCTCCAACAGAATTAGTCAAAGGGTCTGTTTATGAAGGCCTTTCTATCATCCTGGACAGTTGAGTCTCAAGGTTGGTCCTGGAGGCAGAATATGTATAAATGGTTCAAGTACATGTCCAGAGGCTCTGATGAATGGCTGACTCGACGATTTGAACTCTACAACTTACAAGGTAGGACACTGATTTAGTTTGCTTTCTATCATTGTGACAAATACCATGACCAAGGGCAACTGAGAGGAAGAAAGGATTTATTTCATGTTCATTTCCAGTTGACAGTACATCAGTAGGGAAAATCAGAGCAAAAATACAAGCAAAAGTAGAGGCAGGAACCATGGAGGAAAGCTGAATACGGGCTTGTTCCTTGTGGCTTGTTCAGCTTTCTTTCATAGATAACCCAAGATCACCTGCCCAGGGTGGCACTGGTCATTAAATCAAGGGAATGCCCCATAGGCAAGACCACAGGCCAGTTGGATGTTGTCTATTCCTCAGTTGAGGTTCCCTCTTCTTAGATGTCTAACTTGTGTCAATTTGACAAAACCCAGCTATTATAGACATGCCTCTCTATGAGGACAGATCTATCCACAGAGCATGGTAGAACTGACTGGCCAAAGATAGGGGAGATAGGAACATAGTGGAGGATTGAGAGTTGGGGAAAACTTTTGATGCTCTTAGGAGGACTTAGACTAAGATGTGCCTCGCTAGGCTCTGCTGGAGAAGTGTTATCAGAGAGTGAAGGATCGAAGAGAAGGATAGGAGCTTCAAGGATAAACAGTCTAAGGCCAGGGCACTCTGTTCCCTCATCCTAGGGAAGGTGAGCTGTGAGGCTTGGCACACATCTGTGCATTCTATTCATCTAGTATTCTTACAGTGATATACATGAGACAGGCCCTCTTCTTCTGGAATGTAGCCTCAACCTTCAAGAAGCTGAGTGCTCAGTAGTGCTGCAGTCTCTAAAACTGAATGGGATCTATACCCTCAATTGTCTAGCCAGAGATCAGTTGAGGGCAGAAGAACTTCAGTACGTGGAGATGGGACTGGCAAGAATGTGGTGCCCATTCCCAAGACACTTTAAAATAGAAGCCACCAAATATGTGCATTAAACATTCTAGTCTTGGACTATGAAGCACTCTACAGGAAGGCCTGGCTCCAAACATGAGCTGGAGGTGACAGGAGGCTGAGGGGTTGGGGGATACATGACAGAAGCCTCGGAAGCCAGAGGGCATAATACAAACCAACTTTCAGGCCAGACCTACAGTGAGAGGTGAATTGGGAAAGCTGTGGGATCCTGAACTCAGTACTGGGGAAATGAGTCACTCGTGAAGCAGGCAAGCAAGGCAAATGGCAGGAAGCTTTATTGGATTGCGTTCCAAAGGTGCTTAAAGACTTCCTGCCTTGCTCCAGAGCTGGGGCAGGGCCAGGCCTGCAGGTGGGAGCAGCCTCAGCACAGCTGTGGGGCACTCAAGAACTGGCCACTTGTCTGGACTACTGAAGAACAGGCCACTTGTCTGGACACCACTACTTATAGAGAGATTGTTCAACTGACATTCTCTTGTCCTTTTCCTTATACTCATGAAGATAGAAAAATTTGCCTCGTCTAGTAAAGAACAGGCCCGCTAAACAGTCAAGGGCTACCCTAAGGGACAAAAACTCACAATGATTTGGAAAAAAGATCTTAGGGGACATAATCAAACCCAGGTTTATTTTACAATTGTTGCAAGTGATGTTGACCTCTGAGTAACCTTTCTAGCCCTGGGAAAGGTTCATTTTAGCTGGCTTATCCAAAAACATTTGCATGTGTAAGGGAACACAGTATTTATAGCTGGATGCCATTAATATGTGCTACATCTGTCTTAGTTGGGGGTTCCATTGCTATGAAGAGACACGATGACCACACAACTCTTATAAAGGAAAACCTTTAATTGAGGCTGGCTTACAAGTTCAGAAGTTTAGTGTGTTATTGTCATGGTAGAAAGCATGGAGGCATGCAGGTAGACATGGTGCTGGAGAGGAGTTGAGAGCTCTCCGTCTAGATTGGCAATATCAGGAAGAGAAAGAATGAGCCACTGGTCCTGGCTTGAACTCAAAGCCCACTCCCAGTGACACACCTCCTACAACGAGGCCACATCTACTCCCACAAGGTCACACCTCCTAATAGTGCCATTCGTTATGAGTCTATGGGGGTCATTTGCATTCAAACCACCACAACTTTGCTTCCAAAGTTGTTTCTGAAGGTTAGGGATCACAAGGACCATCTTTGACTTATCTTTGTAACCCCATGTTTGAGTACAACTCCAGCTCAAAGCAAACACTTAGAATGTTTGTAGGATGGATGAATGACATCTTCTCTATCAAACTGCCTTAAAGGATAGCCTAGAACTGAAGCAATGATGTGAAGGATGACACCTTAACCAGGACTGTGTATGTATAGTTCTATATGTGTATGTATAGTTCTATACGTAGCTCATCTTAGTAGGGAATACACATTTCTCTGCTTCCATGGACAGCTTCATTTATGGGTCAGTATGGTAATGACTGAAGTCCAGCCACTGAGGTTGGCACAAAAATGCTAGGCGAGGGAGCCCACAGTCTCAGTAACTAGGTGGCCCAAATCCTAGTTGCTATAGTTAAGGAGCCACTTGAGAATGAGAGCCAAGGACTGTCAGTAATGCAGCCTATTATGCTGGAGAGACAGCTCATGGTTAAGAGCCCTTGTTTAGGCAGAGGACCAGGATTCAAGTCCCAGCACCCACTTAGCACCTTACAATCATCCATAATTTCAAAGGGATCCGATGCCTTCTTCTGACTTCTGAAGGCACTAGGCACACGCACGGCTCACAGACAGACATGAGAACAAACTACTCATACGCATAAAATAATAAATACATCTAAAAATGAATGGTGCTCATTTCGGGTGACTATCAATAAGTAACATACATCTTTCTAACTATAAGAACATGTTATCTCCTACAACCCTGGCTCAATCTTAATGCTTTATGTATTATTTTATTTCACTGGGTTCTTCCTCAGCCCAAAGTTATCAGCAGACACAAAGAGAGTATTGGTTCCTCCCTCTGACTCCAGTTGCATTTTTTTCCACACTGGGTTGGTGGCAAATGAGGACAGAAGTGATGAAAGCAATGTGGATATACTCAAGTCCTGTGAGCACAGCTGATGAAGTCAGCAACATTGAGCAACTGCAGATGGAAGATCCAGCATGCACTGCAGAGTTTCAGCTCTTAAGTAAAATCCACTAGCAGGTCAGTGGACCCCAAAGAACAGGGTAAAAGGAACAAAGAAGGTACCAAAGCAATGAGTCTTCCTGGCAATTTTGGGTTCTAGAGTCTACCAACATTCTAGTGAGGAGGAATACAGGATCCCTTTCAGGAATTTACCAGGATCCCTGTCAGCTTACATGGATCAATAGACCCTCAAGGGAAAGATTCCTGTTTCATTAAAGCATTCCAGAGTGCAGCTTGATACATACAGTGACACATTCAGAGATATAGCCTTTGCTTGGTTTTAGATGGGAAAAGGGGTTCAAGAGGAAATTGAATTGGGTAGCTGGGAGAAGAGTTTATTAGTGCCATGGATAGACAAACCAAGAGAAAAGAGCATGGTTGGAGCACCAAAGAGAGTAAAGATCCCAGTACCAGATCTAGACAGAATGGTGGAGTCTCTGAAGAGAGGCATCAGAGACCACCTGGCAGAGGTAGAAAACTGTTCTGATTCTCTCTGAGGATGAGGGAGGTCTCATAGGAAGAGTCTGAGGCCAGGTGCTCTGTTTCCCACAGGAGGCTGGGAAGGGCTTAGGGAACATCCTGTATGGCTTTGAAGTAAACTTGCTTCTCAGATGCGTAAAGACTTTAGCAAGTCTGTTAAATGGTGGTTCACAGATAATGTCATAGTAGGGTAACTGTCTCTATACCTGTGAAAGGAGGGCTGCTAAAGATATGGTGGCCTGAGAAGATGACACATTCTAGTTCTCAGACTGCTCTGTCATTGGGTAGAAGAGACTCACCAACAGCTCATCCATTTCATGAGACATGTGCTTCCTTAGTAGATGTGCTAGTGGTAAAATTAAAGCAAAACCATTCTGGCAGGCACAACGTGTTCTAAAGAGATGTTCGTGTCCCTGTGGCCATCGGGCTATTGAAATCCCCAAAAGAATTAAAATTTCCCCAGGAATCTCATACTGAGGAAGGGGAAGGCTAAAGTCTGGTGTCATCCAGAGACGTTTGTCTTCCTGTGATTCCTTATCACACTGCCTTGAAGAACAGATTAAGAGCCTAAACAATGACAAGCAGAATCTTACCTTGGCCAGGATTTCTTAGTTACTATATTAACGCTTGCCTTTCATTTAAACCCTAACCTCACATCAATTTCCTGAAGACAGATTTGGGGCCACTGGATGTGCTAGCTAGTTTCATGTCAGTTTGACACAAGATAAAGTCATCAGAATGGAGAGAACGTTAAGTGAGAAAATGCCTCCACAAGTTCCAGCTGTAGAACATTCTGTTAACTGGTGATTGATGGGAGAAGGAAGTGGTGGTGCCATCCCTGGACTGGTGGTCTGGGTTCTATGAGAAAGCAGGCTGAGCAAGCCACATTAAGGAAACCAGTAAGCAGCTCTCCTCCATGGCTTCTGCATCAGCTCCTACCTCCAGGCTCCTGCTCTGTTTGAGCTCCTCTCCTGACTTCCATCAATAATTAACAGTGATTTGGAAGCATAGCCAGGTAAGCCCTTCCCCCAAGTTTATTTTGGTGAAGTTCTCTCATTTAACACTAAAATATATCACCAAGATGGCAGATTACACTGTATCAATAACAGATTCTGTAAGAGAGATCTAGACTCTACAGAAAGTTCCCTCTTCTAATATTTAAAACTGAATTCTCAAGACTTCTCTGGGGACATGAGGGTCAGCTGTCCTCAAGACTGGACATGAATGGGGTAGACCCTGATTCTAGTGTCAGGCATTATTATGGTTGGGCTTTGCTGTGAATACTGGGTTTCTGCATACAGAGGCAAAAGGAGTGTGGTTTAAATACTACAGAGGAGAAGCTGTAAAATCCGTGGACTGGACTAATCCTCCCATTGTATACTTGAGAACTGAGAGGAGTAGGGGCAGTGATTAGTGGGATCTAGTGAGTCTACCAGTAGGCTTTGACCAAAGACTTCCTGGCCTGTTATTGAAGAAAGGTTCTCTCATTTACTTCTTCAGTCAATCAAAGCGTCTCTCTCCTCCCTGTCAGAGGAGTCAGGCTCCTGCCAACAAGAAAGACAAAGAATCAAAGTGGAAAAACAGAAACTAATGCTTTTGGCTGGTTATCCACCTGCTAGACTCTGGAGCAGTAGTTCTCATCCTTCCTAATACTAGCTATGACCCTATAATAGAGTGCCTCATGTGATGCTTACCCCAACCATAAAATTATCTCATGGCTACTTCTTAGCTGTAATTTTGTTCCTGTTATGAATCATAATGTAAATATCTGATCTGTAGGGTATCTGATATTGTGATTGCTGTGAAAAGGTCACTCAACACAATGGAGTCTCGAGCCACAGATTGAGAGCCACTGCTCTAGAGGTTCAAACCTTCCAGACTAGGGAGAAAAGTCCGTCTCCCTCCCATCACCCGGGATCCCTGCTGAATCTTGACCGCACCCCTCAAGGTCTGGTCCTCCTTCCCTGTTGTTCTCCATCCCTGTTCTGTTAACTTGATGTACTTGAACCACAGAGGTTCCCCAAATGCTCTGATCCCTAAACAGTCCTTTTCTCAAGGGGACACTGTGTGCTGGCTCCGGGTTCTACCTGTTCAAAACGTCGTTACAAGATGCAAGCAGAGAAATGGATTGTGAAGTACCCAAAGTGCTGCAGAATTTTGTGAAATGTTGCGTGTGCTCTCAGGCAAAGTACGCCAGTTTTCTGGGTCTCAGCTTTCCCTTTTTAGAACCGAGCAGCTGGAGGAGTTATTTCTAAGGTCCTCAGCGGCTGGCAGATGTGGCCCTGCCTTCTTCTTGTCTATTCTCTGAAGGTGTTCTTTGAAGATCATTTTCCCAGGAGCAAAACGCTCCCAGCAGGGAGAATATGTCAGGTTTGTGTTCCCTGTAGGTATCTTTCAGGTCAGCATAGAACACAGGAAACTAGGTGGAATGAATGAGAACAGACATAGAAGTGGGGTTTGCTACTGCCTCGGAAGATAGGACCACTGGAAGGGGTCTGCACTCATGGGGGAGAGATTGGGAAACAGGAAGGCAGAGGTGGCTTCATTACCACCAGGGCTCAGGCTGCGACTCTTCAGATTCCAGTGGACTTCAGGCAGGATCTGAGTAGGGTTGATTCTTAAAGATTAAATGGGTAACTGGGGGTATAGCCCAATTTGTGCTTGCCTAGCACGCACCAAGCCTTGGGTTGTATCCCCAGCATCCCATACATGAGGTGTGGTTAGTGCATGCTTGTAATATATGTACTGAAAGGATGAGAAGCTCAAGGTCTTCCTCTGCTACATACTGAGTTTCGGGACAGTCTAAGATCCATGAGACCCTGTCTCACCAGAACAGAGAGACTACACAGCAAGGATTACAAAGCAGAAAGGAAAGAAAGGCTGCCACTTGAAACTTTTGTCTTTGCAGTGCCTACTATGAGAGGTCTCTTTAAATGTTAATATAAGATTCAAGCAAGTAAGTCACTTTTATAAAATCATTTTAATTTAACTTCATGTGCATATGTGTATGCACGTATGTGCCTGTGTGTGCACAGAGGCTGTGGGAAAACATCTGTATCTTCATCTATCACTCTCTACCTTATTCTCTTTGATGTACTGTCTCTCAGTCTCTCTCTAGACCTGGAGCTCCTGCTATTTTGGCTAGGTTGGCATTCATCAAGTGATCCATCATTGGATCAGAGATCTATACAGATATATTCTAGACCCCATCTATCTTGTTATATGAACAATTGAATCTAAGCTCAGATACTCATGCTTATATAATAAGGATTCTTAACCCACTTAGCTGTCTCCTCAGCCCCTTATAAAGTAATTTTGAAGACTTTTATCCAGAAAGAGCTGATGTACAGGCTCACACATCGACTGGTTATGCCCAATTGCAGACCTAATTACTGAATCCTATGCAGAATGAATTGTTTCCTATTTTAAATATTACTTGAACATCTAGAAGCATTTACGTTCAGAGCTGGAATGCTAGACCTCCATTCTATTCTTGAAATTGTAATCCTACTCGTGGACTCGTGGTTGTTATAAGTATACCAACCAATTCTTCAAAGAATTTCAAGACAGGAGCAATTTCCACTCAGCTTTCCAATTAAAGGTTGTATCTGCTGGAACAGAGAAGTGGAGGATATGCAAAGGCCGCAGGAAGAACTTACTAACTTTCTACTATGTGCCAGACCCTTACTCAAAATTTTGGTCCTTAAACCTCAGAGCTGCTAGGGTGGGATTGTAACTGAAGTTGTTAGGGTCAGAGCCTAGGCTCTGGCACCTCTAATAAGCTAGGCTTGGCCACCCATCCTCAACTGGCCAGTTACAAGCAGTTGTGAAAGGGCAGACAATTGACATTCATTTGATATGGTTACACTGAGAAAAGGAACGCACTGAGGGATCCAGTGACTTCTACTCTATTACCAGGGTACTGACATGAATTTTGGGTTACTGTAGAGAGAAGGAAGTAGACATGACAAAGAAGACCTGATCAACCTGGTGTAGTTGTATCCATCAATGACCCATCATCCTCTGCTCTAGTCTCTCCTGCAAGGCTTTCTGACAAGTCAGAACTGTGCCTCTGGGGAGACATGATCCCCTCAGGCTGGTACAGGTTTCAATTCTTCCCTTCTCTGAGCATGAGATTGCTGAGGAAATTCTAGTGCCCAGACGACCACCATCTCCATAGTTTGATTGTCTGTGGTAGGGTTGGGTAGGGACACAAACATTTTTTTTAGAATATCTTCCTTTTTGTCAATATGGTTACAGGTGACTCTTTGGAAGGAAAGAAACGGTGCCATCTTGTTCTACAGTACCATATAATTCTGCATGGCGAGCATTGAGAAAGAGGCTGGAGAACTCAGGCCTGGGATGCCTTAGACGGGACAAAATCAATATGGGTGCCCACTTAAGGGCACGCAGTTCTGAAAAGGAAATGACTGTAAGCAGTAGAAAAACAGGTCCTTCAAACTTTTTCTGGTCTAGGATTCCTTTTATCACCAAGCCTCTGGTTTGGGGAGTAGGAAATGAAGCCTTCTCCTCAAAGTGTGTACAATTCAGAGGCTTGACTTTACTCCCTTTCCTGCCTCTGTTGCTCATTTAAATATATATATATATATATATATATATATATATATATATATATATATATATATATATATATATATCTTATTTTCTTTTGTTTCAGACAATGAGTGTTTTTTTTCTACATGTATGTATATGTGTACCATATGTGTGTAGTGCCCATGAAGTCCAGAAGAGGACATCACATCCTCTAAAATTAGAGTTAACAATGATGTAAGCTGCCGTGTGGATACTGGGTCCTCTGGAAGAGCAGCAGGTACTCTTTTTAAAATTTTATTTTAGTACTTTTTTGTGAATAAGTGTTTATTTGCATGGATGTCTCTGTACCACCTGTATACCTCATACTCACAGAGGCCAGAAGATAACGTTAGTTGGATCTCCTGTCTAGAGGTATAGATGGTAGTAAACCTGGGTCCTCTGGAAGAGTAGCAACTGCAGTGTTATTAACCACTAAGCCACCTCTCCAACCCCTGCTGATACTGCTATGTGTGCACCAGCTTCTACAGTCCCTGTGGCCCTTCATTTATCTATTTAAAATGTCTTCCCTACACAGCTCTGCATCTCCTGTGAGAATGGACTAAGTCCAATCTATGCTGGCCCTCTCAGTGCATGAGAGGTGTAAGTCCAGACATGGGAGAAGAGCATCACGAGAGGCTGAAGGGAGGGTATGGCTCAGTAACTCAATGGGCCATTACAACAGATAGTGCCTACTGAGTCTCTCTGTTGGTGGCCAAGAAAGACAAGACTGAAAGAGAACTCATATCTGGAAAAAATGTAAACAACTTCAGCCACTATGGAAATCAGTATGGTGATTCCTCATAAAACTAAAAATAGAACCACCATGTGACCAGCCACACCTTCCAGGTATTCACCCAAAAGATACAGGTCAGCACATCACAGAGACACTTGCTGATCAGTGGTTATTACAGCCCCAGTCATAATAGTGAAGTCATAGATCCAACATATGTATCCAAACACAGAAAATATGGCCAATATGCAAAATGGATTTTTTTCATCTGTAAAGAATGAAGTTATGTAATTTACAGGAAAATGGGTGCATTCAACTGGACATAGTCTTAAAGTTTAAAAAAAGTATTTGTGAGTACATGTTTGTGTGTCTATGTAATGTTATGCAGTTGAGCACTGAGATCTGAAGAGGACATTAATGCCCTCTGGATCCCGAGGTGCTGCTATTAGAGTCAGTTGTGATCCACCCAATATGGATACTGGGAACTGAACTCAGGTCCTGTAAGAAGGGTAGGAAAGTGCTGTGGTGTGCGGAGCTATTTTTCCTTTCTCTGGAGATAGTCTATTAAGTGAATCAGGTCAGTCTAAGAAAGAGAAATATGTTTTCTCTCATTTGTGGGTTCTTCATATCAGAAATGCATAATGTCATATACGTCTTTATGATATGAAAGTAGATAAAAATGGACTGAAAATCAGAGGGGACTAATGGGGCTGAGGGGAAGGAAGTATATGAGGTACAGGGACAATGTGCTCAAAGCACATCATATACTTACATGAAAATAGACTTATGTAGCCCCATATAAAAGAAAAAAATGAATATTTTAGTATAAGAAGGTGCCTGGCTTCAGTCCTGTTTCTGAATAGGGTTTGGGACTATATGGGGGGATTCAAGAGGACATCATCGTTTAACCTAGGGAGGTGAATACTGACGGTGCTGATGGTCAATTGAATCCTTTGAAGAGTTGGGCCTCTCTGGGGAAAAAAAAAGTCCAAAGTTTGGGACTTTCTTTGGGAAGGAAATTCTAAGGAAGTG
Organism: Mus minutoides; assembly: GCA_902729485.2. Lineage (NCBI taxonomy): Eukaryota > Metazoa > Chordata > Mammalia > Rodentia > Muridae > Mus > Mus minutoides. The sequence continues at coordinate 32,099 of LR752378.1, forward strand.
GGTAGCAGGTACAACTGGAAAGGGTGAAGTGGAGCAAGAAGCTGTGAGGGTGTCAGATGTCTGTCTTGTCTGGCAGGAAGTGTGGTCACAGCCCTGTCCATGGGGTACTCATTGTCTTCTATGCTGCCAACCAGTATTCCAAAGAGTTTCCAGACAGAAGCAGTTTCTCTAATTAAAGGGAACAGCTCTGCAAGTGCTGGCAGTCCTGCTGCTACTGCTGTAGTTGTGTGTGTGTGGGGGTGGGGGTGGGGGGTGATGCTTTCAAATCCCCAGCCAAGCCTCAGACTCAGAGGGAGGTGCTAAGGGAGACTAAGGAGGGGCTGCCACGTGCCAGCTGGATGTGCCAAGTGGAGGAGCCCCAGGCCTGGGGTTCTGCCATGTGTTTATTTGGTTTGGCTGATGTAAAACACACACATACAACACACACATAGACTCACAGCCTCAGGGCCTGTGTGCAGAGCCCACATTCAGTCCTCCACTAAAATCAGAAACAGCACAGTACAAAGAATGTAGCTAAAACATCAGGAGGCAACTATGTAGCAGTAGTTTAATCATTGACTCTTCATTCATTCATTCATTCATTCATTCATACATTCATACATTTATACATTCACACACTTACTCATTTAGCAAGTGAATGTCAGACCCCACACAAGGCAGAAGCTAGAAGTGAATGAAACAGGATTAAACAGGGATTCACAGACAGGGTTAAGGGAGTGAAGATAGTAGCTATTTAAAGATAGAGTAATTCATGATACAGTCTATAATCTGGTCATTTCCTGCCTAAAAGTCATTCAGAGGTCTTGTTCATCTCCACACAGGTTTTACTAAGCTTGACAACTGTGTATTCAAAAATCTAGCATGCTCCAATTTCAGGAGGCTCTGGGCTGTTCTGGGATCACCCCTGTCTGATCTCTGATCCCCATCTCTCTTCTTTGGAGAGGGTACCCCTCTATTGCCTGCTACTTCCTATTCACCCTCAGGGTCTAGGGTAATGACTCCTGGAACTCTCATCTGGGTGCTCCCTGTGGTTTTTTTAAAGCCTTGAGTCTTGGTGCCACTTACCTGGTACTCCTACATGTAACCTGTCCACCCCTCCCCTTATTCTGTAAGAACTCTAGCAGAGGCTAGAGTTCTACATCTAGATCTACATCTCTCTCCTGGCAAGCAGCTCAGTAGATGGCAAGAAATGCTCTTAACAAATGCCTTTGCAAATGAGTGAGTATCACTTAGTGCCATTATAGGTGGCCTCAGTATTATAGAATTCAAATACACTGGGAATATGGAGTAAGATTATACTAGAATTATACTAGAATTCAAATCCTAACCTCAGGCACCTCAAACTGGCCACTCTCCTCTCCAAGCCTCAGAATATTCTATAGCATAATCCGGGGGTAGTCCATGAGTATAACCTACATGGGGAGGCTTTCCTTTATGAGTGCTTATCTTTCTTTGGTGAGCCTGGAACCTTTCTTTGACAACTTTGCAAGAAGGCAAGGCCCTGCTCTAGGAAATGAGTATGAGTTCAAAAAGGCAAGAGCATCGCTGACATCAGATTCTTGAGAGGTACTCCTCATGCTTCCTCTGATCATTCAAGTGTTTGTGGCTGTCCCTACTTTAGCTATATCCCCTAAACACTGTAAAGTCCTAATAAGAATAGACTAGGGAACCAGATAGCACAGGCTCAAACCCTGTTGTGCTTGGAATTCTTACTCTTCTTGGATGCCTGAAGTATATTCTCTCCCTCTCTCTCTTCCTCTTCCTCTCCCCCTCTCTCAATTTTGATCTTTGCAGTGAGGAATATGAGAAGCCATCAGTATGATGTATGAACCTAGCACCCTCATCTTCTCCTTGTAGATGACACTATGTGCATGTGGGTACCACATTTCCCAGAGAAAATAACCTCCAGACTGCTTTGGGGGCCTCTTCTGGCCTCTACTCCTAAAAATAGCCTTCAATCATTGAGTTATCCTGAGCCTGAAATGTGACCCTGGGGTGACTGTGAGACTGGGAACAGAACTTGGTTCCCAGATGTGAACTTGTAAGGATATTCATGGTATAGGACCCAAATAGCGGTGGGAGTAACAGAAGCAGATCTTGTAGGCTGGGAACAGGAAGTGGGGTCTACCCTACCCACTATACCCAGGTCCATGGAGCAGGATCCTAAAAATCCCACATTCTGATGTGGTTCCTCAAGTCAAAAGCATGATATGCTTGACAATAGAGAGGGGTATAAATGGGCCATTTATCAGTTAACTTTCCTTATGTGTCACTTCTAAATGGATACATGGTGTCTGGGTCTCTGTATTAGTAAGCTTGCTTAGTCCATCTGGGCTACTGTAACAAATCACTTTATATGGAGTGATACATAAACAATAGAAATATATTGCCCAAGCATCTGCCTGATTCAGTTTCTGGTGAAGGCTCTTGCTGGCCTGCAAATGGTTACTTTCTTGCTATGACCTCCCAGAAAGAAATGTTGGGAAGTTAAGTTTACCATCTCAACATATTAACAATATGTTAATATTAACAAAAATATTAACATTAGTGCACTTGTTCAACCTCCCTACCAACCAAGCCGAATCTTGTNCCAAGCATCTGCCTGATTCAGTTTCTGGTGAAGGCTCTTGCTGGCCTGCAAATGGTTACTTTCTTGCTATGACCTCCCAGAAAGAAATGTTGGGAAGTTAAGTTTACCATCTCAACATATTAACAATATGTTAATATTAACAAAAATATTAACATTAGTGCACTTGTTCAACCTCCCTACCAACCAAGCCGAATCTTGTCACCTTAGAGTTTAGGGCCTCAATTATGTAATTGCTCACTATCACTTGGTGTGTGAGTGCATGCATCCCTGTGTGCATGCACGTGTGCGTGTGCGTCTTTGGAAACAGTGTCTCTCATTGAAACTGGAGCCTACTGATTTGGCAAGGCTGGCTAGACAATGAGTTTCACAAATCTGTTTGTCTTCACCTAGTCCCCTTCCCAACCCAGTGCTAATGTTACTACTGACACACACCATCACGTCAGGCCTTCATGCTAAGGATCTGAATTCAGATCAGCCTGGGCACACCTCTAACGTGTTTTAGGGAATATATATATTCATTCATATATGTGTATATGAATGAATAAATAAATAGCAAGAATGGGGCTATGGACATGATCCAGTTAGTAAAGAGATTGCTGTCCAAGATTCACCCCAGCCCTATTCTTACCTTTTTAGCTCCAAATAAGTTAGAGGTGGGCCTGGAAATCTGAGAGTGAAGGAGGATTTACTTCCTATGGAGTGATCCAGAAAGAAAAGAGAGTTGGCAGCAGCCACTTTCCTAAGTCCCCTCCCCTTCTTCGCTTTGATAACTCCTCTAAGCTGTGGTTTCTCCTTGCAGATGATACATAAAACTGTAGCTTGGCCACAGTGATTCAGGAAGGTTCAGCTTCTCTCTGGTCAGATACATTTAGAGCCTTAAATCCCTCGTCTCACCTTTCACTTGATCTCATCCTGGGAGGTTCCTCAAAGCATCGACTTGTTCTTCCAGAGTGACAGGCCTTTAACTCCTGCCTTGGGCTTTGCTCTCTGGTGCACACAGAATGAAGCCACTCCTGTGCTCCTTCCTTGTTATGACTTTGTAGCAGGCTGCTTTGCCTTGTTCTGCCTTAGGTGTTTCTTTGTAAAGTGAAGATAAATGATGTAGCCCCTATGCAGACTTACCGTGAAGACTAACAAGAGCTAAGTATGTCAGTTTACTGCCCTAAAACCATTAGCTTTTTACTATTGCTCCTCTCTTAATCTACTGAGGCTGCCAGAGCAACATACCAGTAACTGAGAGCTGCAAACAACAGAAATTAAGTTCTTATCTTGGAGACTGGAACTACACGATGCAGGTGTGGCAGAGTGGGTGTCTGCTGCAGCCTCTGTGGCTTGTGTGTGGCTGTCACACATGGCCCCTTTTCTGTGTCCCAGTGTCTGCTTTTTTTCCTTTTGTTTTTTCAAGACAGGGTCTTTCCCTGTATCTCTGACTGTCTTGGAACTCTCTCTCTCTCTCTCATACACACACACACACACACACACACACACACACACACACACACACACACACACACAGGATAGCCTCAGACTTACAGAGATCCTCCTGCCTCTGCCTCCCAAGTGCTAGGATTAAAGGTGTGTGCCACCACTGCCTGGTTCAGTGTCTATCTTTGTATCCAAAAATTTTCTTCTTATAAAGACATCTGTCAGAGTGGGTTAGGGTCTGCTGCAAAGACACCTTGGGTTTACTCTTTATAAAATGTCCCGAGCCGGGCGTGGTGGCGCACGCCTTTAGTCCCAGCACTCGGGAGGCAGAGGCAGGTGGATTTCTGAGTTCGAGGCCAGCCTGGTCTACAAAGTGAGTTCCAGGACAGCCAGGGCTAGACAGAGAAACCCTGTCTCGAAAAACCAAAAAAAAAAAAAATATATATATAATAATAATAATAAAAAAAAATAAATAAATAAAATAAAATGTCCCATTTGTAAATACAGCTACATTCTGTGGGATTGAGGTTTAGAACCTAAACAGATGAGTTTTGAAGAAGCACACAATTCAGCCCATGACAAAGATTCCCAAGTGTGATCTTACTGTAAGGTAAACACCATAGTTGCACCCTAGCAAATGTTTCAGTCCTGGGAAAACAAAGAAGTCCAATCAGTTCTTCCACAGTCTAGCCTATGTCACAGTGTAGAAAAATAATAAGGATTTATATGTTCAAACCACAATGGTTCCATTTGCATTTTTTATTTTTTTATTTTTTTACCTCAAGAGGGGACAAAAGTAATATACAATCAATAGAAGTTGCACTTCTATTTTTATAATCTGTTTTACCATGTTAGAAATATTTAACTTAATTTAATTATAATTCCATATCAGCCCCACAATCAAGGAGGGAAATAACCAACAAAGCAACAAAAGTTGCTAAGCTTCTATTCTCAGTAAACAATGGGTTTATCTATACTGTCATGGTTAATTCTAATTATCTCCAAGACCCAATTAGGAGTCACCTGAGAAGAGGGAGTCTCAATTGAGGAACTGCCCAGATCAGATCTGTCTGTAGAGTTGTCTGCGTGTTGTTTTGATTGTTGATTGGGGTTCAAGGGCTCAGCCCATGTGAGTGGCACCATTCCCTGGGCACGCGGTTATAAGTGGATTATCCCTGGGTTGTGCAAGGACACTGGTTGATCTTTGGACAGTGCAGGTAGGGAGCCAGGAAGGTGCTTTCACCTGTGGATTCTGCCTCTACTCTTGATTGAGTTCCTGTCTTGACTTTTCTGAGTGATAAACTGTGACCTAAAAGCATAAGATAACTAACCCCTTCCTCCCCTAAGTTGCTTTGGACTGTGGTGTTTACAACAGCAACAGAAAAATAACTAGAATCTCCACGCAATCCCCAGCGTAGAGGAAAGAAGACTTGTGTGCACTTATAACGCTATGCTTTTCCTGATGTCTGATAGTTATTAGCTTGCCAGATCCACACTTCAGCCTTGTAAAGTACAGAGTACTAGAAATAATATTTCATTTTAAAAATATAGGAAAAGATACTCAGAATGAATTGTCTTTCTTAGGTGACTGTCTTTCCTCTATTTCTTTCATTACTATGTGCTTCTTAGACCCATCTGAGGGAACCATAGTACAGATCTGGATCCACTTGCTAAGGACATAGGTAAGAGGCAAATAACCATCATATATCCTTGAGTGAGTCCTGAACTATCTCTATACTAATGAGAATTAAATAAAATAAGCAGACAATTACACTTGTATGTAAGCGGGGGTATTAGGTGGCCCTGAGGCTAGAATTGAGAGAAACTGAAAACAAGAGAGAGAGAGAAAGATGGAAACAGGGAGAGATGCAGGCTGGAAACAGGGAGAGATTCAGGCTGTTTGATGATCTGCTCCGAAAGGCAAGGAGGAAGCCATTGATTAGTGAGCTTTGTTTGATCTGCTCAAGGATCAAAGGGACAAACACCATGAGCTAAGATGAAAGATGACGTGGAAACCCTGTCCCCCAGCCTGCTGTGCTGCTGTGCTGCTGAGGGCTTATGAATCAAGGTAGCAGACACTCACAGCAACTATAGGAAGAACTGCAAGCCCATCTCTCCCTCGGTCTCAACGCTGAATCTTCCCTGATCCACTGCCTATAAGAAGCGCCTCTATTTATCCTTTGAGCCCTCTCAGGGTTCAGAGAACTCAAGGTTGGAAGGGAACCCAGGGATAAAGCAGCAGCCCTTTAGCTTAGAAAACATGGACATGACCATCAGCCACATGGGCTGAACTTGGGAAACTGAAACATGGCGCTGTAAAATTTAGACTCCTCTGTGAGAGGACACAGGAGACATCTCAGCCCAGGCCTCAGAAAGTGTGCTGCTAGGAGGACGGTTCTGGTTCTGATTTGGGTGGAAAGAACTCTGTCTATAAAGCCAAGGAAGAGGCCAGAGGCACTGGAAAATTAACAACAGTTCCCACTGGGGTCAGAGCCTGTGTCATCCCATTGGGTCCCAGTGGCATCTGGTAAGGTAACCAGGGGGTTATTCCATTTCTAACAGAGCAAGGACAAAGATGCTCTGAGAGTTCACAATGAAGTCACATAGTTGGCATATGGAAGAATCAGGGTGTGAATTCACCTATGTACACTTGAAAGCCTGGATTCTTTTTAATTGTCATATCCATATTCTAGAGAGCTTCCTGTAATCCCTTGGGTAGACTTCTGGAAGTTGAGACAGATTGATGACTTAACACCCCATTGCAGTGGTTTTAGGGAGCCAAGTATGATTTCCCCTCCCACCAGTTTGTCTTTTAGGAACTTGAGAAGCCCATTGTTGAAAGGAATATAATCTTGGTTCAGGGTGCATTACTTTTCCTGCTGCTGTAACACAACACCTAACAGAAACAGAACAGAGAAAAGATTTATCCTGGCTTACAGTGTTAAAGGGATTTTGATTCTTCAAGGCAGGGAAAGCATGCCTGCAGAGGCCCCTCTGTCTGCGGAGGCTGAAATATGTGGCAGTGCCTAATCACAAGGCATCAACCAGGAGCAGAGAAAGCTAGACTGGAAACCAAAAAGTCTGGTGCCTAGTGACCTATGCCTATCACCACCAGCTAGGCCCTACCTCCTAAAGGCTTCAAGAAGGGCTCAAAGCTCTAGCTTTCAAACATGAACCTATAGGGGTATATTTCTGATCCAAAGAATAACAAGGGGGCTCTTCCTCTTTTTCCTCTTCCCCATGGTAGCATCAGAGCTCTGTGTATGGAGGGCTATATGACATTAAGCTATGGGATGGGGTGGATAGGCTGACCGCTGAGGAGAGGAGTAAGTGGGTAGAATGTAATTGTACACTGACAGCCAGAGTACTAGCCAGCCTCAGTTACTGTTTTCCACAGACCATCTTATGGCTTTTGTACTTTCTAAATATTAAAGGGTGTTCAACTTATGGCATGCGGGAGTGTCCATAGAGAAGTATGAATCTGGCCAACACAAAACTATTGACTCACTTAAAATATTATAGGATTCTTTTTTTTTTAATCCTTTTGCGGGGGCAGTCAACTCAATGCATGGTTCTTGAGCAGAAACTTTGTAGATGACAATGTTGGGTCATAATGTCAAAAGACTGAACACACACCTGACAGACGCTATACTTCCAGACTCTGTGGTAAATTCAGTAGCTCTGAAACCTTATGGCCAGATGTCCCAAGCCACTACAACTAATCTTCCCGTTCCCTTTGTGGTGGGATAGACAATAATTACTATTATGATTGGCCGAAGCAGAAGTAGGGCACATAGGCACCTCTCTGTCTTCCCAGAGCTCATAACTAACCTTGAGAACTGCCACTCTATCTCATCCCCTGGCCTCAACCTAGGAGGTCAGGGCACAGACCCATCTTAGAGATAAACTTTTGCATCAATTACCTTCCTATTGTGACAAAAAAACAAAATCAAGGCAGCTTATGGAGGGGAGGATTTATTTGGGCTTATGGTTCTGGAGTGATAGAGTCCATGGTGGTGGGGGCAGCACGGCAGCAAGCAGCAGGTGTGGGGGCAGAAACAGAAATCTGAGAACTTGCATCCTGAATTTAGAAATTTCAAATGGGAAAATGATGAGAGCTTTAAGATGAAAATCTTAAATCCCACCCACAGTGACCTACTTCTTCCATGAAGGCCTCACCACCTTAGCACTACTGCTTGAGGACCAAGCATGTATGTGCCTGAAAATATAGGGAACATTTTTTTTCAGACTATACCTGCTAAAACACACACACACACACACACACACACACACACACACACAATCTATCTACTCTGAGAAAGTTCTCTTGTATTCTGCCAAAGTCTCCAAACTCTGATAATTTTTAAACTGCTCTTCCTTGTTTCTTTCTGTGTTCATCTGTAACTCGTGTTTTCCTAGACACTTGTAGTGGAGTTGTAAACTCAGCACTGCAGTCACACTGGGTAGATATGGATAGGAAATTAGTATATGTTAGTATATGCTAACTTAGGTGATGATCATTGCTATGAAGAAATGGCAGCAATAAAATGGCTGAGGAAGACCTCTCAGATGAAGTAGGGTTTGGAAAAGAAACAAATATGGTTAAAGAACAATCCAGAAGTATCCGAGAAGAGAGGCTGACATTTACCTGAGCCTGGGGCATACCCTTTGTGTTCAAGGAGCCACAGGAGAGGCAGTGGCACCGAGTGGGTGATGAATTGGGGAGGAGGAAGAAAGAGATGGCATCACAGAGCAAGGAGATGCTAGGCCCATAGCAGCAGACACAGAAATTGGGATTCTTTCTTAATAACACGGGAAGAGACCCAAAGATTCTGAGCAAAGAAATATCATGGATAAATTATGGTTTTGGTAAGCTTGCCTTCATTACTGTGTGGAGCATAGAATGTGGAGATCCAGAGCCAAACCTGGTTACCAAGTTGGAAACTGTTGGTGATGGACCAGGTGGCAATGTAGCTCCTACTGAGTGGTAGCCATGGGGTTGAGGAGAGACAAGGAAATCTGGGATATATCATTCGTACACTCACTGATGCTATATTATGATTGGTAAGGTTAGTAAGCAGCCACTTCAATGTCTAATGACAGCATGTTGATGAGAGATGCTGCTATAATAGGCCAAGTCAGCTGGAGCCAATTTCTGCATCTGAAAAAATGTGGGTTCAGGAAGATTATTGGGGGCCCTCAGTTGTACTCTAATGTGGGTATTACAGAAGCCTCGGCTGATTCTGCAGGAATCTGGAGTTTGGAAAATCTTTTATTACTGTCCAGTGGGACCAAGAGAGCAAGATATTTTGATATTAACATTAGCCTATTATAAACATTTGCCCCATCACCACAGGGGAGGGCTACCTTCTAAACAGGTTCTTTCTTGACCTGTCAGCCACCATGGCTTGCAGCATTGCAGGCTCTGATGGTACACTTGATGGCAGATGCCACTCCCCTCCACAAATGCTCACTTTGTCTCTCTAGGAATGGAACTCAAGAAGGGGACCCTGAGCTGCTTCTAAGAAAATTTTTTGCCAGCTTTCTCGGTCTTGTAATTTTGATCATGAACCAGGAGGTGCTTGACCAAGACCTGAATTCAATTATGAAAGGTTCTTAGTTAAATTCATCAGTTAAATCTTAAACTGGATGGAATTCTAATATTCATCACTTTTTAAAGTGTTTTCAACTTCCCAATTATAATCAATACCTCTGATTTACAGCTAGGCCATTATGCTTTAAAAAATAAAAATCCTTATTGACTCAGAACATGTAACTATTTTCTGAGGTAAAGATGATATTTCTGTTGGTTGAAATTTCTGGAAACCAGAATATCCCTCAATGAACAGGAGTCTAAGGTGCTGAGAGTTTTATAGAGGCTGTTGGCAGAAAGCCCTTTCCAAGAGCTGACATAAATCCTGTTTGATATAGTTTTGGACTTCACAGTTGGATTTTTCTGCAGATAGTTTGGAGAATGGCTGACATTAGATGTGGATTACAGGCAATTTCTGCACTTAGGTACTATTGTTGAATCACGAATCTTTGCTTCAAGGAGAATGCTGAAGGTGGAAAACTCTAAAAGATGGCAGAAGCTGTTACAGAATATATGCTTAGTGTACATACATCCAGAAAGGAAGCCACCAAGCAGCAGTGGGTGTGGGGGAGTGGGTATAGGTGACACATCCCATATGCTAGACACATTAACCAAATTTTCAACCCCCCCCACCCAGAAATCACAGACAACCTGGCTATAAGCACAGACTGTGGACTACTTATTAACTAAATGCCAATGGCAGCCCCCTGTCTCCAAAACCTTGTTTATCTTAAAAAACTTTGGAACCCTCTCTATGCTACCTGTCTGTGACATTAAGAATTCTCTGCATAAATCTCTTGTCCAAAGGGACCATCCTTTTCAGCACCCCTGGTAGACTCCCAATCTAAGAGCTTACAATTAGCAAGCAATCAGGTATATGTGCCTAATTATTTATGTGTTTATGTCCCAGGTGAATAGTGGGTTATGTGTATATGTGCACACACAAGTGTGTGTGTAGGTAAGTGTGATGGCTGTAAGGGAAAACTTGTATATAGATAGTGTGTCTGCATGAGAATTTGTATGAGAGGGATGTAGTCATAATCACATATATCTGACCAGGTGATCCAGGTATGTGCATTTGGGTTTATGACCACATGTATATGTGAAAGAATGAATGTTTGTGAGCTTTCCAGCCGTGCTTCTCAGTCACCATGAAGCAGTCAGTTCTGGCTCAATGGCAGGAATCTCAATGCCAGGGTCCAGGTTCACCCCCACAGCAACTTTACTCTAGTGATCTTGCTCCAAACATTTTCCTCTCAGGCCTCTCTAGTTCTTTCCTCCCTTCCTACCAGGGGTCAAGGCCCACAGGGGCCTTCAGTGGCTTCCTGCCCTTTGGAGCTGATGCTCTGATGTCTTCCCTGGGAGCTTTGGCTGTGGCAGTCTTGTCATGTTGGGCTCTCTGCTGTCACTGCCAAAGTGACAATTGATGATCAGAACTGGGGCTGTCCAGAAACCCAACTTCTGCGCAGAGCCCTTTGATCTACTCAGACTCAGGGTAGAGCAGAGCCTGGCAAGAGTGCCTTTGATAGGGCCTGGGCAGTACAGAGCCTTCAGGCTGTCCCTGCCCATCCCCTGTAGGCTTTGATGCAGATCATGCCTCACAAGGGTCAGTCTCAGAAGCAGGAAAGTTGGGGACAGAGCCAGCCATGCTAAGTACCTTGCTTCTTGGCCTTCTTGGATAATTACCATCTGGGTGTTTGGCCTGGTGAAGCTCACATCTCAGGAATGCAAAAGTCGGTGCTGAGATAAATTCCTCTAGCAACCACCTGCTTATCAATTCAGTTGGTATCATGGAATGGTGACAGGCACCAAAGCAAAGTCACTACATATGCAGCCATAGAACCAATGGATGAAAATGGCCACTTCTAGTTGATCTAACTTGGGTAGCCTCAGGATCCAAGTGCCCTTTCACGTCAGCATTTTCTCAGCTATCACCTTGTTGGTGGAGGGACCACCAACAGCAAATGCAGCAAATTAGTTATCTAATTTACCAAGTTCTCACCATCCTCACTAATATTGTCCACACTGCAGGTAGGCAGCAGCATGGCTGGAGGTGTGGGAGTCATGTTGGGTCTGAACCCCTGTTCAGGACCAACTCTGAATCAGTATCTCATCACTTCTTACTTACTTCCTAGGGTTACTACAAGGAGTAAATAAACTTATATCACACATATGAAATGTTTAGGATGGTGTCTACACACAATAAATACTCCAAGAAATCATGTCATCCCATTATTTCTATTCTGCTAGGTTTTATTCTATTCTTTTATGATACAAAGTCTTAATTCATAGCTTAAGATTACCTGGAGTTCAATATGTAGCCAAGGCTGATGATCTCTGTTTCCCAAGTGATAGGATTATAGACTTTGGAGTTTAGAACAGCACTGAGACTATTAAAGACTATGAGGACCTTTGATGTTGGGCTAAATAAGTTTTGTTCATAAGATAGCCACAAGCCCATTAGGGACAGGGGGTGGAATGTGGTGGTTTGAATGAGAAATGTCGACTGTAGGCTTGTTTATGTGACTACCTTGCTTCTAGCTGGTGGCACAATTAGGGGAAGTTATGGGACTTTTAGGACATGGAATTTTGCTGGAGGAAGTACATCACTGAGGACTTTGAGGGTTTGTGTCATTGCTTCACTTCCCATGTCTCTAGCCCTCTGGAACTGTAAGCCAAAATAAATTCTTCCATAAGTTACTTATGGTCACAGTATTTGATCTCAGCAACAGAAATGTAACTACTATATCCATACAGAGATTGGCTTATGGTTCCAGAGGGATAGATGTCCTTAATGATGGGAAAGGAATGGTAGCGGGAGCAAAAGACTGCATGACCACATCTCCATCCACATGCCAGAAACAGAGAGGCTGCATTATCTTAAGTCGTGACATTCTATCTTCTGCTTGCATTGTACTTGCAATGCTTTCCTTTGAGCTTCCTAGCTGAGTTATTAGGTTTTCAGTTGCATCTTCATTTCAGCTTCGGTGTTTCTATCTCTTGGCTAAATTTTGTTCTAAGTCCTGGATTGTCTTTGTTATTTTCATCAGCCTTGTGCTTGTGTTTGCTTGGGTATTGCTTGAGCATTTATTCTCATTAAATCCTAGAGCTGGTCTAGAGGTGGAGCACCAGGGTGGAGCACATTACAGCTCAGCCCTGAGAATGTGAGAATGGAGAGTTGTACATAGCACTGATAGCACACGGGCACAAGAGATCTGCTGGGTTGAATAACTCAGCTAATACCCAGGCCCAGATCTCTGGCTTCGAGTTGACCCACTCCAATATTTAACCCGTCTGTGAACTGCTGGAGCATGTGAAGGGGCTGGTCCTGAAGAACAAAAGATGTAGGATCTCCATGACACAGAGCAACAACAGGCTATCTGAGTGGGGTCCTTGTGAAGACCCAGTAATGATGGTGTAGCAGAAGCTAGAGGCCTCCAACTAGACCAATGACTCATTGCTAAGAACATTTGCAAGTAAAGATGTATGGACAATGGTATACTGTGGGACATACCCTGACACATCACAGCTTCCACAGAGAGGTATATATATATATATTTTGTTTTATTTTGTTTTGGAGGGGAGGTTGCAAGAAAGAGGGCAAATATGGAGGGATGAGGAGATGAGCATGATTGTGGTGTGTGGTGTGTGATGTGAAATTCACAAAGAATCAATAAAAAGTTTTTGTTTTTTGTTTTTTAAAAAAGAAAACAGAGCAGATTGATTTGAAAAAAAATTCCCTCTCTTTAGTTTCATTGAGCTGTTTCTTTATGCCTTCTTTGAACTCCTTCAATTTTTTGATGAAGTTTATGATTATTCCTTTAAATTCTGTGTCCTAGGATTCATCTAGGTGACTCTCAATGGCAAACTTTTCTACAGGACTGGAAGGTTCTGGAAAGAACACATTGTCATGATGTTTTGTATTGCTGGTATTTTTGCAATGACATCTGAGCATGCAGACTTCTTTTGTTAGTTCTGTGTCTAATGTGGGCAGAACAGGTTGGGGCAGAAGAGAGAATGTGCAGGCAGGTTGTATATAGACATTGAAAATGACTTGAATGGAATGAAGTCAAGTAGATAGAGGGGACTTAAATGGTGTACAGGATATACCTCCTGGTCCAAGCCTGAGTATGAGGGTATATCTAGCAGGATAAAAGTTAGATGTGACATGTGAAGGGCCTATGCCCTTAGGGATATGTAGGAAGAGTAGGCAGAAGCTTAGAGGTTAGTTTCAGGGCAAACAGGCTGGCCAGAGTAGAACAGGACACTAGATGTGGGGGTGGAGCAAGATTTGTAGGACTGGAAAAAAGGGTGGATTGAGAGAGTCATCAGACTAGATACTGGACAAAGATTTGGGAGATATGGCTGGGTGGAGGAATTGTATATGGTGCAGAAGGGACGTATATGCTCTTCAAAACTTTTAACACCACAAAAGACCTGGCTGAATAAACTCTCATTACCTTCAAGTCCTTTTTCATTTCTCTCTCTTCTACCACAGATTCTAGTGTGTGTCTTCCTTCATAACAAACAGTTACCCACTCTGAGATACTTGGCCATCTTTGTGTCTTAGACTTTCATCCCAATCAATCTGAAGTTTCAGTAGCCTTGCTTATATTGGACAATCCATGCTAAATCTATTAATTCACCTTCTCTACTAATACATGTAACCAGATGTCAAGCCCAGTGATTCTTCTGGAATCTAGGCACATTCATGCCTGTTTTGTCCACTCATTCATTACCTGTGACTCTACTTGCACAGGATCTCCAAATGACCTGGTGACACTTTACAGTTTGGGGTTTAGTGGAACACACTTTGCATCCCCAGCTCTGAAAAATCAAGATCCTGACCCCAGAAAAAAAAATCAAGCTTGTATAGATGAAAACCAAGGATTCCATAGTTGGGTCACACTTGGATCTTAGACCCTTATTTTATAACTACTGTGGATAAACTCAATAATGATTTTCAAAAATATCAACCTCCTATTTCCAGACCCAGTAAATGTTATCTTAAATAGAAAAGGTACCCTTGTGGATGTGACTAGTGGAGACTTCAGAACAGTGAGATAACTATGGATTATGTGGATGGACCTACACACCATCAAAAACAACTTTATAAAAGACAGAGTGAAAAAGAGACAAATGGAAGAAGAGAAGATCATGAGAAGAGGATGGCAGAGATTTGCATGATACAGCCACAAGGCAACAAGTGTTAGCAGCTGCCAGAAACTGGACAATGCAAGAAATAGATTATTTACTGAAAACTCTGGAGGATGCACAACCCTGCAACATTTTGATTTCATTTTGATTGTAGAGAATTTTGCTTACAGAGTGAATTCCAGTATAGCCAGGGCTATGCAGAGAAATCCTGTCTCAAAACAAAGAAAACAAGAACAACACAAAACCTAAAAACAACAACAAAAGAAAGACTGGATTTGCCTATTTTTCCTCCCTAACTGTAACAGAACATGTTTATGTCTTTGTAAGTCACCAAATTTATAGTGACTTTATGCAGCATCTACAAGAACATAGACCAAAATATTACTGGCATAGGCTGATAACACTCTTTGGAAAACAGCAACCTTACCTTCAGGATTTTGCCCTAGGCCAGAACTTACCTGATTTCTTAATTTCTTTGTTATAGCAGATCTGCATTCTCATATTTATTAGTGAATAGATAATACTGACAGTTTAGTAACTAGCATCATCAAGTAAAGTCAAATTCAGGACTGTGAGAACAGGAGTGTTTCCGTATAGTACTTCTCCAAGGTTCATAAACCACTTCATGAGACTCCAGGTAGATAAAGGCAAAGGAGACACGGAACCTCAACTCATCTCCTCTTTGTTCATTTTCTCTGTAGAATGTTCTTGTCATTGTATTCCAAATTTTTGGCTACAAAAAGCTTGGCTGATAAACATGTCTTTATTTATTTTTAATTAGCATTTTAAAATTAAATGACCATTTATATGGTTATATATACATGAGTGTGGTGCCCATGGAGTCAGGAATAAGGTATCTAGACTCTCTGAAGCTAAAGCTACAGGTCGTTGCAACCTGTCCGATGTGGATGCTGGTTACCAAATGCCTGTCTTCTGCAAGAACAGTGTGTGTGCACCTAACCACTGAGCCATCTCCCCAGACCTGGAGGCTTCTTCACTTCCAGGTTGCCCTTTAGATGTGTTTTGTTTTCTAGCCAAGTATTATGCTGAATGCAGAAGCAAAATATCTGAGCCTCAGTTAGACTTTGCTTCCCCTATGTCTAAATAAAGAGATCCACAGAGCCTAAGTCCTGTCAACAAAGGCAAAAGGGGGAAGTTACTCTTCCAGTTCAGAGC
Organism: Mus minutoides; assembly: GCA_902729485.2. Lineage (NCBI taxonomy): Eukaryota > Metazoa > Chordata > Mammalia > Rodentia > Muridae > Mus > Mus minutoides. The sequence continues at coordinate 48,040 of LR752378.1, forward strand.
CTGGCTGGCCCTCTCCAGCACAGACAGAATGTCCTCCCCAGAGCAGAGAAAGAAAGGCTATTGAGGACTTTCCCTATCTGTTTGAAAAAAAAAAAAAAAGAAAAAGTTTGTTTTTGTTTCTAGATGTTAAAGCCCAAAATGGGCCAGTACTGTAAATAAAACATGTGATCTCATTTGAAAAATTTATTATAAGGAATTTTGTTTATAATTTCATGCTCTCTAGTAATAATTAATTGGAGGTCTTCTGTGGTCCCCACAGACCAACCATCTCTCAGACTGTGGGGAAGGATGATCTAACCCAGTCTCTCCCCATCTCTCATCCTTGGCCAAAGGAACCATCTTCTTTCTGCTTTTGCTTTAGCCGACTTTGGGGAAGTTACACTGATAATAGATGGGTAATAGGACTTGCCCATTAAAATGCCGGGGGCATATTTACCATGCCTATGGGTTACACTAAGATCAGAGCACCCCTTTGGTATTTCTGTAAGTCTGGAGACTCTGCCTCAACTGTCCCAAGCCTTTAAAGCTACAGCCTACTTTACCCCTTGTGTGCTGAGAGTAGAAGGCTAATCAGTTGATTGGTGCAATAAGAGAAACACAGATACATGCTCACACCCATATCCATGCAAACAATGCTAAAACAAATTACAGCAATGTAAATAGTTAAAGGTAAAATTGATTGAGTGTTTTGGATGTGTGGACACATTGTACAAATTATGTGGTTTTTCTTTTAAACAAATTATCTCAATCTTTTTGACAACTGTGTTAATATAGGCCAAACTGTGCCATATGACAAATCCTTAAATCTCAGTTATTCACCCCACAAGGCTGATTGATTATCTTGATTGATTTATCTCACAAGGATGGTTGACTCTCTTGCTTGTTATGATTCAGGGATACTAGGTAGCTGATATCGGAAATATGTCCTTTGTGGCAGGAGAGAAGGAAGTTTTAAGGGATTGCTTATCTACCTACAAGAGACGCATAACACTTCTGACTACAACTTATGAGGTACACTTTATCTCACAACTGTTCCATTTCACAATAGGTCCAAGAAATTCAACTTTCCTCTGTTACTCAAATATGAGGATGGAGGAGGAAGAGAATAAGGAGCAGAATTCATAACCATGTAACTACCTATTGCACAAGTGTTTTAAAAACATGTATTAGATGACCCACAGAATCAACTAGGGGCTCATAGGGGCTCACAAAGACTGACGTGATAATCGCAGACCATCTATGGGTCTGAGCTAGGTCCTCTGCATATATGTTATGATTGTATAGCTTGGTGTTATTGAGGGACCCATAAGAGTGGGAGTGGGTGTATCTCTGACTCTTTTGCATGTGCTTGGGATCTTTTTATTCCTACTGGGTCACCTTGTCCACTCTTGATATGACAACTTACTATGGTTTACTATAGTTTGTTTTGCCACATTCAGTTGAAATCCTTGGGATACCTTCTATTTTTTTTTTTTTTTTATGGAAACGAGGAGGAGTGCATCTAGGGGAGAGGGGATGTGGAGATAGACAGGGAGGAGTGGAGGTAGGAAAAACTGTGGTCAGGATGTAATGTATATAAAGAACAAAAATAAAAACAAAACAAGAACAAACAAACAAACAAAAACCCCCAAAGCCACATTGTGTTAGAGACATGCAGACAACAGAGGAAAACTCAGAAACAGAGTGGTATATAACTTGCCCAGTCGTACATCTACTACGTCATCTAAAAAAGAAGCTAAAATTCAGACTTGCACAATTTGATATCTTCCTGATTTTATACACTTACAGTGTGCATGCACATACAGACATATTATATATGTTGCAGATAGCCCTGGGGCTAATTGTATTTGATGTTAATTCTGTTCTCCTGTGAGGGGTTGTGAACAAGGAATGAGTCAGCACTCAGGAGATTTCCTGTAAACCGTCTTCCCACCTTAATTTATAAATAAAGGTTAGAGCCAGTGATTGGGTGGAGAAAGAGGGGAAGGTGGAGCTGAAGGTTTTGAGGCAGAAAGAGAGAGAGAGAAGACAGAGGAGGAGGAAGAAGAAAAGTGGAGCAGAAGCACCTGGCCTAGAGAAACCACAAGTTATAAGGGGTCTCTTATATGGGGAAGATGGTAGTGTAGTGGTAGATCTGCCCAATCTAGGCATACAGGATGTATTCATATTGATTAAGTTGTGTTTTCACTGCTGGAGCATATTTGGGTTGGAGATTTACCACAACATATATACATGTTAACACACACACACACACACACACACACACACACACACACACACACACACAAACACACACCCTGAGGTACTAGTTAACTGGACCAGGGACTGTTGGATTAAAGTACCCTGTGTACACAGCCAGGAGTGGAAATTCAATGAAAGTATGGACCAAGGTCTTTAGAGAGAATTTGAGGTCAAACCAGGAAGGATATTAAGTTGTTAGATGCTTAGTTATTAAGACTAAAAGTCAGGATGAAAGCCAGAAAGGAAAAAAAGAAAAGATGTAGGGGATGATCTCTAAAGTTAAGGACCAGGACCAGGACAGAGGAATATGCTGGGAGCAAAGGGGATTAGTCTGGGGCTAGACAGTGACCCCCAAAGATGCTCTATATTTCTGCAGCAGGGCTAGGCATGACTGATTTGCAGTCTAGGTAGAAAGTCTAGCATGGGGTATTATGCCAAGATTATGCCAACCTCTTTCTATTCACCGTGGGATTGTCCCTTCTTCTGAACCTGAGGGTTGAGGTTGGGATGTGTGTTGAGAGCCCACCTTGGCAGGGACAGAACACATAGATTTTGTTGTTGTTGTTTTGTTTTGTTTTTTTTTTCTTTTCAATTTTTTATTAGATATTTTCTTCATTTACATTTCAAATGCTATCCCGAAAGTCCCCTATACCCCCAGCCCCCGCCCTGCTCCCCTACCCACCCACTCCTACTTCTTGGTCCTGGTGTTCCCCTGTACTGGGACATAAAAAGTTTGCATGACCAAGGGGCCTCTCTTGCCAATGATTGCCAACTAGGCCACCTCCTGCTACATATGCAGCTAGAGACATGAGCTCTGGGGGTACTGGTTAGTTTTATTGTTCTTCTACCTATAAGGTTGCAGACCCCTTCAGCTCCTGGGGTACTTTCTCTAGCTCATCCTTTGGGGACCCTGTGTTCCATCCAATAAATAACTGTGAGCATCCACTTCTGTATTTGCCAGGCACTGGTGTAGCCTCACATGGGACAGCTATATCAGGGTCCATTCAGCAAAATCTTGCTGGCATGTGCAATAGTGTCTGTGTTTGGTGGCTGATTATGGGATGGATCCCTGGGTGGGGTAGTCTCTGGATGGTCCATCCTTTAGTCTTAGCTCCAAACTTTGTCTCTATAACTCCTTCCATGGGTATTTTGTTCCCTATTCTAAGGAGGAATGAAGTATCCACATGTTGGTCTTTCTTCTTCTTGATTTTCTTGTGTTTTGCAAATTGTATCTTGGGTATTCTAAGTTTGTGGGCTAATATCTACTTATCAGTGAGTGCATATCAAGTAACTTCTTTAGAACACATAGCTTTTATTGAACCACCTTTGTGTGCCTTATTTTCTTTCTCTTTAGTGCTATTGAGTCAACCCCCATGAGCTTTTAATTTCAGAGAGTGTATTTTTTCAGTTCTGAAATTTCCACTCCATTTTTTTCATGTCCTCTGTTTCTTCCTGAAAGTTCCAATCCCTTTTGTGCCACATATACATAGTCTTACTACCTGTAATATTTTTGATAATTCCAAAAATTGGTGTGTTTTTTGGGAGATACTAACTATAATATAGATATATAACATCTATTCTCCTGTGAGTCCTAGATTATTTTTTAAACCTTTTACAATAAAGAATTTCATACAAGTGTGCAATGAAACTGATCACAACTACCTCCCTGTAAAGCTCCCAATATACTTCACAGGGTTTTCTTTTCATAATTTTGATAATCTACTGAGTGTGGTTGGTGCTGCCTATGTGTGAATAGATTTGGAGGCATCTGGTAGAGCACTGGAATCCTACCAGTGGTCACAGTCCCCCAAAAGGATGACTCTTCTTTCTGTTGCAACTGTTAACTCCCATTGGCTTCTCAGTAAAAGGTGGGGCCCAGAGACCATCTACTCTGTCTTTGCTGGAATTTTGATTGGCTTGATCTTATGTAGGTTTGTTTTGCAGGTGACAACAGCTGCTGTGAGACTATGAGTGTAGTGGCCATGTCGTGTCAGAAGACAGTATCTCAGCCCTCCTTCCCTCATCTGGCTCTTATACTCTTTCTGCCTCCTCTGGTGGTTTGCTCTGAGCCTTTCAGGGTGGATGTTGATATAGGCATCATTAGAGCCCATTAGCACACTCACCCTCATTTGCAGTGTTTGGACCATAGTTTAGATTTTAGTTTTCTTTGGGTTTTTATATACTGAACAGGCTTGGATTGCCATGGTTTGAATATCATGTTATGAGACTGTAGGTCAGTGGTTCTCAACCTTCCTAATGCTCGGACCCTTTAATATAGTTCCTCATGTTGTGATGACCTCTCAATCATAAAATTATTTTGTACTTCATAACTGTAATTTTGCTTCTGTTGTGAATCATAGTGTAAATATCTGGTATGTAGGATATCTGATATGCAAACCCTGTGAAAGGGTAGCTTGATTTCCACAGGTTGAGAACTCTGCTCTAGAACTTTTTAAAGACTGGCAAGTGATCAGTATATTTGACTGTAGGCCATGCATTCCCCAAAAGTATTTTGTGGGTTCTGATGTCACAACCAGTGCTTTTAGAAAGTGGTCTCTCCTGTAGCACAGCTCTCAAAATACTTCCACTATTTTCAAGGTCAGATCTATTGCCCTAGGGAGGAGTCTGATTGATGGGGGCTCATCCTCAGTTGGAAATGACCATGGAGGGGACCTGTATGTTCTTCAGTAAAGAGTAATGATGCCAGTTTATGTCATTGACAGCTATGTCAGGTAGTCTGGGAAAACCAGTTCAAGGTAGGGGACTGACTCTCGATCAACTTTTCCTTTGCTCCATTTAGTCCCTCTTTGGATTTTCTTTTACTTTAAAAATGTAGATATTGTTTATCTAGTAGGCAAGTGGAGCATATTAAATGGTATAAGTAACCTGAGGTGTAATGTCTAATGTCTGGCACATTCTAAAAATCTACGTCCTCTTGGGAATATGTCTTGATTAATGTAAATGGAGCTGAGATATCAAGAAGTAGAAATTAAGGACAGGGTTGATATCCCTGATATCCCTAATTAAATTTTCTGGGGTTTTTTTCTAAGTAGTATGATGGTGGTGCGGGACCTCAGTCCTTCTGCCCAGTCTTCACCCTCACATCATCAGTCTGAGTCACTGCGCTTAGAGGATGCAGATGCTCTTCAGCATCTGGGACCACTCTGGTAACTGTAAGGCACGAGCATTGCTCCACTGAGTTCCAGAGGACACACCATGGATAGCAGAGCATGTTCTGGGCAGCCCTGCAGCTCTTTTCATGACCACAGGTCGAGGCTTTACTACATAGACTTGGAGATCCTTAAGAACATCCCTCCATTCAGAGACAGATGATAAACTGAGGCTCCATGGAACTCACACAGGTCACAAAGTGCCTTATCAGCAATCCAGAGGTTTTCATAAGATTGAAGGAGAGCTGGGAGAAAAGAAAGAGGTACATGTATGGTCCCTGTCCTCACTCATGATGCTACCAGACATCCAGACCCTGCATGAGGATCATCACAATACACACCTAATTTTTATTGTGAATATACAGGTCAGACAGACCTCATGGTCCCTAACTTCGGCTGTCAGTTTGACTGCATCTAGAATCAACTAAAACATAGGCTGGTATGCATTCCTGAGAGGGAGTGTCTTGGTTGGAAGAACTTAAGCAAGAAGGTGAACTTTAAATGTGGTTAGAACCTTCTGGTGACAGAACCAGGGAAGAAGGAAGCTTTGCCTGCTTGTCCCCACTCTTGATGGCAAGTTCATCTATTCTGCTGATGCAGCATCCCTTCACAAATAGTAGAAGCAGCTTCTTCAGACTTCCAATGTAAACTCAAACCAGCATCTTCCAGGCTTTCAGGGCAAAGCAGCGACTACTGAGACATCCAGACTCATGAACTGAGAAGCTACAGGCTCTTAGCCTTCCAAGTGTGAAACAGCCATTGATAGAGCATCCAACCCAGACCACAGCTATAATCTAATCTAATGAAACAAGTACCCTTTAATATAAAAGTATTAGTATTAGAAAACTCTGATTAATACATATCCTTCTTTTGTAGTTTGATGCTGACTTAGGCATTACTAGTCAAATGTGGCACTCTCTCTTTGGAGCTCAGAACATGCTTGTCACAACCATTACAAAGAAATCTGAGAGGACGTTAGCCATATGTACCTAGAAGAATCTAAATTTTCTGATTGCTAGCCTGCTGCTTTTTCTTAAAACTTGTGTCATATGGTCATTTTGTCCCTATAAGTTAATAACGGTGGTAATCTACTGAGAGGTGCTTTGTGACTTCTGAAGTAACTGAGTCTGGTTCTCATCTGAAGACAAATAGGAAAGACCTGAAGAGTAAAAACATCTACTTGTTCTGGGTCCTGGGAAGTTATTCTAAACTGTTGAGGAGTGTATAGACCCTGAAGAAGCACAACTTTCACACGTTGTAGTTACTTTGACTTAACTTCCATGCCCTAGACTAAACTTAAGGTTTCTAGTGGGTGGAGTTTTAGAAACATCTATGTATTTGTGTTCCCATAAGCATGCCAAACATGCCAGGCTTTGTGTCTGTAACATGCCTGTGGCTCCTGCCCAATGTTGTGTGTAGGTGCCACAGCATAGAGCAGAATGCCTTCCATGCTAACAGAAACATGCATTACACATGCTGGCATATGTGCACATATGTATGTGAATATATGTAGATTTTACCCACAGTGCTTGCCTCTAAAGCTGGCATCTTGTGGCAGATGCTGCTTATGTGGCTTCCTGGCTGAATCCCCAGGCCTCATTAGCACACACACTTGCTCTCTGTTTTTCTGATCACTCATCACTACTGATAGCTGGATGCTTGCCAGGTAGAAGGAGAAACTCCTCACAGTTTTTTGAGGATCCACATGTCTATATCAGCCCTAGGTTCATCCCAGGACCAGGAATAATCCGAAGGAACAACAGAAGGAATTTCAGTTTATTCATTTGGCTATCTGTCCTAAGACCCCCTTACTGGTACCCCTTCTATTCTTCTGGCTCATGTGCCCTATCTCAGTCTTCCAGTAGCATATACTAAAGGCAGGCTCTGTCATCAATTTCAACCCATAGTCTGTGGAATTGGTCTTGAAGCACAGTCCTGTGGATGATGAAGATGTAGAAATGATCCACATGAGATAGCTACTGACAACCATGATGATTAGGCCAACTGAAAGTTTTGACTCGGGCTGGCAAGATGGCTCAGTAGGTAAAAGCACTGACTGCCCTTCCAAAGGTCCAGAGTTCAAATTCTACCAACCATATGGTAGCTCACAACCACCCATAATGAGATCTGACGCCCTCTTCTGGTGCATCTGAAGACAGCAACAGTGTACTTATTTATCATAATATATATATATATATATATATATATATATATATATATATATATATATATATAGAGAGAGAGAGAGAGAGAGAGAGAGAGAGAGAGAGAAAATAAAGTTAGTTTTGACTCCTTCATCAGTGGCTAGGCCAAGAATGAGCTCATGCCTCTGAAAAGTTTGTTGGTGCCCAAGCTCAGGAGTGCAGCATTTATAAAGACAAAACCATAATTACATCAGTATTGGTGTAGAGGCTTCTTAACATTAGGGAGATACTTAGAGTTTCCTGGTAACATCTTCTCTCTTTGTAAGATTCAGGGGTATCTTCTACGTACTGCTAATTGGTTTGGACAGTGGTCAAGGTCATGGATGGTTCCAGAAGTGTTGCCAAGGTGGAGGTGGCTATTAAAGATGCCAAGGGTGGAAGACCGGGAATGTACCATGTTGGGATAGAAAGGCGTTAACTTAGTCATTTCAAGATAACCCTAGGTGAATTAGCAATTTCTTCTTCATAATCATTTCTCAGTCCTAACCAGGTTACAGTGTGACCTCTTGCTACCACCTCCAGGCCTGTCCCACCATGATAGACTCTGGTTCTCTGAACTTTGAGCCCAGATAAACCCTTCTGCTGAGTTGCCTTTTGTCAAGTCACAACAACAAGAATAACTAATGCATGGGTAATGGAAGCTGAGATAGAAGTTGGGTGTGGGTTAGGAACAAGACCACTTTCTTCTCTGTGACTTGCATGCTCTCCTTGAGGCCGGTATAAATTTCAAGTAAAACTGAGCTGCTATTCATTCCGTTCAGCACTTACTAGGCACCTCTATCATAGCAAGCCTATCTCTTTCCTTCAAAGAATGTTGGCATTTGGATCAATAAAATGATCAGTGAGCTGCCGTGCCAGAGTTCCATAGACCGGTCAGAATAAGCAACTTTCAGATGTGACTCTCTTCATGGTTCATGATCGAGGTGACAGTAACACTGGCAGCTGCTCTTCCAGAGGACCCAGGATCAATTCCTAGCAGCTGAGTGGAAGCTCACAATCATCTGTTACTCTAATTCCAAGGAATCTGATGTACTCTTCTGGACTTCAAGACACTGTGTTGGTGTGGTACACATGCATACATGCAGGCAAACACTCATACTTGACAGTGGATTGGCTTCTAGGGGGACCACGAGGTAAATGCACGTTCTAAGCTGTCTTCTTCTGGTAGATGGCCAGAATCTACTTCCTCCCTGTGCCTCCACAGTGCTTTATCTCTCTGAGGTGACTACATTGTCTCTCACCAAAGCCAATTGAGCATTGGAAGGAGCCTGGATGAAGAGGAAGGGCATCATCTTCCTGATGTCATATTCCATTTCTTGACCTGGTACGAAGGCAACCCTGTAAGGTTTACAAGACTCAAACAAACAACGAATAAACAGAATTAAGGTTTGAAAGAATCACTGACACTCCATGCCTGACCTACATGTGTAAAACTGCTATACAAAAAGTAGTAACCCCTTTCCACACCTATGGTCCAAAGCACGTCCTGATATATCTAGGCTGCCCCAGACCCTGCATTTCTGAGGTTACTGTCTTCAGTCTATGGCCTTTCCTCAGACATCCCTATGCCCTGAAGCTTTTATAGATACTTGCCAGATTATTGAGCAGGGCTGGTCCCTTTTGGGTGCTCTCTCTCTCTGGTTAAAAATAAAGATTAGTCTTGATGGTCAATTTAGCTGGATTGAGAAGTATCTAGAAAGTCGATAAAACTCACTTCTAGGTACCCCTGTGAAGGTTTCTAGACACAACCGGCATTTAGGTGAGCATACTGAGAGGCAAGATCTGCCCTGAATAAGGGCCATCCCATCCAGAGGAAGAGAGGAGGCCAGCCTGACAGCATCAGGCGAACTTTGTCATCTTCTGCCATCACCATGGATAGTAAATGCCACTTTGTCAGCCACTGAAAATGAGTTGGGCCAGAAACTCTCCAGGGTGCTTCTGGACCCTTAGCTTTGAAATAGGGCTGCACCATTGGGCCCTCATGTTTCAAGGCTGCCAGCATCTTGAGCTAAGCATCTGCCAGCTCCTCCAGTTCTCTGCCCTAATGACAAGCAGTCATTATGGTCATTATGGAACTACCTAGCTTCCATGTGTACTAGCCACTTGAATAAACTTTATAATTATATGCTCAGAATAGACTTGCAGCTGTAAGTGCCCCTTTCTGGTTTGTATACCTGTGTGACCACTGCAAAGATCCTGCTCTAGCTTGTCCTCATTTATGGTCCTGAGCTTGAAGGAGCCTGGATGAAGAGGAAGGGCATCAGCTGTAGTGTACCTGACTGTTGCAGCACCAGTGTATAATGGCACTTCTGAGCTCTGCCTAGGGACTTCATTCTAGCAAACAGAAGCTGACCTGGACAAAAACCATTAGAGATCAGGACATATCCATACCACAGCACGCTCCTGGCATAAAGGACCTTGCTAAATACCTTTGCAAAGCCTATATTGTGCAGGATTCTTGTAACCGCCTACCCGGCCATCCCCATACTATCAAATCTTTCTTGAGGCCTTTGTTGTCAAACCAAATATAGCGCTCCATTGTCTGGCCTTCCACCCATTCTGGCTGAATAAAGGGGCCTACTCCCCAGACTAGGGGCGCAGGGCTCCAGTGGTCTCCTCAATGCTATCTCACCACTGCAGCCCACACTGGGAACCTTCAGCTCCCCCACCCCCCAGCTCTGCTCCTGGGCCTGTGGCTGCACCATTGATACCCGTGCATTCTTTTCCAGAGGTTCCCACGAGCATGTCACTAACCATTTCCTGGGCCTTATCACCAGGAGGGGGAAAAAAAGGAGCGCCTTTGAAAAGTGGAAACAAAACATCAGGCTTCATTGTTGTGTGACTTCCCGGTCACAATCAGGTCTCCCCATCACTCAACACGCAGAGACTACAAACTCAGACTAATACAGACACTTGGATCTGCAATTTGACCAGGACATTTATTGTTCAGTATCTGTAGTCTCTGCTCTGTGTTTGTGGCTTTTAAATTTTCCTTTTTAGTGTGCTTCCCACCCGCTCTGTTCAGAGTAAAAAAAAAAAAAAAAAGAAAAAGAAAAAGCCCCTGGCTGATGGTTAACTTAAAGGAGTCACTGAGTCAATTTGTAAACTTTGAGGTGAAGAATTTCACCAGAAATTCCTGGGGGGGGGCAGCTCTGTGTTTACCTTCTGTTTTGTACCTTCCCATTCTCCTTTCTGTTCCCTCCATATGCATATATTCCTCCCCACCCCCTGTATACCTCAGTCTGCCTGAACCTGACCAGGGTTGCTTCTGATTGATTTCTTGTCATAAATGAGGAAGGCATTTCTCTACTTTTAAATTTTACTATTGCTCCTTAGACACACATGGGACTGGACATTCCAAAGAAATGAAAGGGATGAACTTGTAAACCTTTGATGTTGTGGAGAAAGAAGAGAATGGAGTGGCATGCCCAGTGTCACACAGTCACTGGGTGACAGTCTGCCTGAAAATGATGTGTGTTAAAAACTCTCTGAAGGGCTGGGAAGATGGTCAGTAGGGAAAGCGCTTGCCAAACAAGCAAAGGGGGTAGAGAGAAGCAACTAACAACTCTACAAAGTTGTCCTCTGACTGCTGCCAGTTGCACACTGTGGTGTGTGTGTGTGTGTGTGTGTGTGTGTGTGTGTGTGTGTGTGTGTGTGTGTACTGGTATGTGTGCTCATGTGTTCGGGTGTGTGGCATAGAGAATAGAAGTAAGTCTTGGGTATTACCCCTCATGATGTCATCTCCCTTGTGATTTTTTTTTTTAAAGACAATCTCACTCACAGACTTGGAAATGACACATTAGTTTAATCTGCCTGGCCAGTAAGGCTTGAGCTTCTGTCTGTCTCCACCCTTCCAGAGCTTAGATTACACACAGTCACCACTCCTGGCTATTCTCTGCCGGCTGTGAGGATTGAACTCATGTTCTTGGGCTTGAAGGGCAAGCACTTACCAGCTGAGCCATCTCTTCTGCCCTGGAAATCAGTATTTCATAAACTAGTCACCTTGTAGCACTTCAATAAAACCAGTGACTGTCATTGCATCTGGTCACTGTCATGTCCAGAAGAAAAGGTGGAGCCTGCCAGGTCCAGACAGCCACCTGGATTCTCAGGAGAATGTCTGAAGACAGGATCTGAGGCTCTAGAACCCAGGAGGGGTGGGTGAAAAAAAAATATTGGGAAATACATGGGCGCCTGTCAGACCTCCCTAAATCACGCTAACAACCATGGTGGTGTGTTGAGATAATTCTAGCAAGAACCCAATGCAGTGCCTGGTTCTGTCTATAGTGAGGGTGATGTGTGTCATGGTGGGCATGTGGAGGTCAGAGGACAACTTTTCTGGTGTCACTCTCTCAATCCTTTTCCTTGTATGGTAGATGCTTTACACATGGACCTATCTTCCCAGCCCCTCAGAGAGTTTTAGACACATAGCACTTCCTAGAGGATTGCCACCAAGTCAGTGTGTACCACTGGGCAGTCTTTCTCTACAAAAATTAAAGGTTTGACATGTTTCTCCCCTCAGTTTTCTCAGAACAGCCAGACCTGAGTGTGTCTCAGTCTCAACAGTAGATAACATCCTACCTCCTTCCTCATTTACCCCCAAGAAATCAACCTGAAGCAGCCCTGCCAGCTGGCCCTCTGGGTATACAGTGAGAGAGTGGGATGGGAAGGAGATGGGGTTAGAATATATGGAGGGAATCAGAAGGTGAGTGGTATCTAGAAACAGGCCCATTTCCCATGACTTCCAAGGAAACACACTAATCAGTGAGAACAAGCTGTCTCTAAGACCTGGTGATTTCATAAAGTCTTCTGTGTGTCAGAGTAGAGGATCTTTTGCAATATATATACTAGGTCATTCCCACCTTCTAATTCTGATACTTGAACTAGAAGCAACACAGGTTGCCCCCACTCTCAGCCCATTGATCTGGCTCATGCTTGGCCTAGCTGCAAAGGAGGCCAGGAAGTGGAGTAGGAACATGTGGGTATTCAAGGAGGATTGCTTGCCTCTCTCTACTTAGGAGTACTCTGCTGTCTCCTGACGGGTAGACTGAACTGAGAAAGGGCTGAAGGTCCCAGTGGAGACAGCCAATGTCAGGGATGGAGCAGAGAGCCTAGTCCAACTACATCAACCTTTGACTTAAAAATCTTACATTTGATATCTGTGCCCCAAACTGTTTCTATGACTATGAAAACTCTATTCTCCTAGTGTGCCTATATCCCAGCCTCTCACTGGGAAGTGCAGTAGCTGTTATGGCCTGACAGAGTGGCTAAGATGACTGGTCTGTGTCTCTGTGTCACTGTTTGAAGTCATTGTCCCTTATCAATACTTATCATTCAGAGGCCATGTCAGGTGGTGACTGAAAGGATGAGCAAGGTCACACCCTGCTTGAGAAACCATCCTAAGGTACCCATATCCAGGGACCACTCCCACCAAGGGCTAACCCTGGAAGAGCCAGGACTCTCGCAGGCAGTAGTATCCATGCCTCTCTTCTGGGTTGGTTTTGTCAGTGAGTTTCTCTGTCCTAGCATAGTGATCTTATCACAGCAGATTAAAAATGAGAATGGGCTCATAAAATATACATTATGGTCTCTCATGGGCTCATAAAACCAGATAAATGCTCTGCTCTGGAGAATCCTAGATGGAGCTTACACTCCTCTCTCTCTCCATAATGGAATTGTCAACAGCAGATAATTGGAGTTTAAAAAAAATCCTGTCACTTGTATGGTTCAACTTAATGCAATGATTGTCTGACCCTAAGGCTGCCCAGAGGAAAAGCGTGTCATACCAGAGGCAGCTTGGTCCTTTTTTTTTTTTTTTTTTTAAATTTCAGATAGCTGTTCTATGTCTTCCATGAGAGTTGTAGCAAAGCTATCAAAAGAAATCTTGTTTCTAGATGGTTCCAACTGCCTTCCCAATGATGCCTGGTGACTCTTCAGCACTGAGTTCAGTTAGTAGCCAGGCTTGGCATAAATCTGTGCCCAGCACTGGTGAGCATCATGTTAGTCACTTTTTCTTACTGCTGTGACAAGATGTCTGGCAAAGGCAACTGAAGGAAGGAAGAGAGGTTTGTTTGGGCTCACAGCTGGAGGGACAGTCTATCATGGTGGGGAAGGCACGGCAGCAGGCGACTGAGACAGCTGGCCATTTGTCCAGAGTCAGGAAGCAGAGAGAGATAAATACCAGTGCTCAGCTGTCTTGATGGGTGAATGGTGACAGCTGCATTCAGGATGGGCCTCTCTGCTCACTTAATTATTTCTGGGCACACCTACATAGACATATGCAGAGGAGCCATTCCTATATTCCTATGAAGATTTTTCAGTCCAGTTAGTGAAGATTAACCACTCCAGATGTCTTTCTGAGAATTAGCATGATGGACAGAGAGAGAGACAGAGAGAGAGAGAGACAGAGAGAGAGAGACAGACAGACAGACGGAGACAGACAGACAGAGAGTCGCTCACATAGGTCAGCCTTGTCTTGCCTCTCTGTTCTGAGATAAGGAGGATTGAAGATGCTCACTTTGAACAATGAGTCTCATTCTTGACAGTCTGAGAGCTGAGCACCTTGTATCCCAATCTTGACCAACACCTCCATCCCCACTATGCCTGAGTCCTTAAATCATTATATACTCTTAGAGAAGGAAGACCATCTATTGGGCTCTCAGTTATGGAAATCCTGCTTCGGCTTAACCCAGTCCAGCTACCAGGTTCTTTTCAGCCTATTTTACCCCTGGAAGCTCATTTTTGAGGGGTCCTGCCTTCTGCCTACTGTGAGAATAAATCTTCCATCCCCTACTTGTCTATACTCATGAAGTTCTGACTGTTGTGGGCCTACAGAGCCCTGAGTCATATTGTAGCACAGACAGCAAGAGGGAAGGCCTTCCATAGGAGCTTCACTATCTTCACTGGGCTGAGTGTGTCTTGGCTAATGTGGATACCATCCTGGAGTTCTACACTGCTAGAAGACACGTTCTTCTTGAACAGTAATACTTGTCCCATGTTTACAGACTGGATTGAAGGTGGCTGACTCTCTTCTCACTAAACTCTGTCTCTTCCTAGATCTAAAACTTAGTCAGCACTTATACAAACCATCCTTCCAGCCTGCCCACTTGCCTATAAACTACAACATTCAATCTGAGGCTTAGTGCTACAGCATTGCACACAGAGCATTAACGTATCCCCAGTTACACGTTAGTGTAGGGTTTACCCACTCATTTACCCCGGATTAAACTTGGCAGAGAACAAGGACTACTTTTGACCAATGTCTGGAGCAAAGTATGGGATCAGTAAGGATGCACAGAGTTTTGCAATGAGTAAAAATATTTGTGTGTGTATGAGTGTGCGCGTGCGTGCACACACACACACACACACACACACACACACACACACACACACTTAGCCTGCTTGAAAGCAGGTGAGGCCTTGGCCATGTGCCGTGGCTGTTTTCCCACACACAGTACAGGGTGACTCACTGATTCTGTGACCTCCTGGGATGGGCTCTAAAACACAACTGAGACAGAATAAATGTCTGCTGGTTCTGTTTTGACTGGTGACAAGAGTTGCGAGCTGATTAATACATTTAAAGTGGGGATCAATTTGTCTTTTCACATCCTCTTATCCTGATTGTAATGAGTAGATCTTTTAACATAATGAAAACTGCATATTTCACTCAAATTCACAGTTTTGCATTCCAGAGGAGATGACATGCTGCTTTTTAGTTAACGTTAAAATGAGGTGTACACTCTCATCTGGAGAGGGTAGGGAAGATGATGAGCTACTGCTCTGCTTAAAGACCAGGAGTGTGGCATTGTGTCCTTGGATTGGGCTCTGAGCATTGATTCCTAGAATTATAGAATGGCAGAGCACCTTTTCAGCCAATTTGCCTTTCTGTCTCTTGCCCAGACCATGGCTGGCCTAATGTCAGCTCAGACAGGAGGCTTTCTTGCTTTGACTTGGATATTCCCTGAAGACATTAAGCGGGAGCTCACCATTGTCATTTTGATTTTCCGGGACTCAAGCACTAAATTATTGTATTGGTCCAACATCAATCTCTGTCCTTTTTTGATTTCTGTGGACCTACCTTCGCATTTCCTTCTTCTGTATCTCCTCCACTTCACTCCTTTTTAAACGTTTGATTATATTATTTTTTCTGGAAAATGTCAACAGCATAGCAACAACCTGTACTTGTGCTGAAGGCTGACTGGATGTCATCACACATGGAGGAGTCAGACTCCAATGAGTGGATTCCTGTCGGCTCTCTGGTGATGCTGCTGTCTTGCTTCAGAAGGGCCCGATGCTACGGAGATAAGGTCCTGTCTGGTCTGCACACCTTTCTGCCCAAGAACTTGCCTGACACACAGTGGGACTTCAGTACATACTGAGTTAATAAATGTATGTGTGAAGAGCTGCAAGTATTTTATCAAATGTCTGCACTGCTGCCCATGGCTTGTTCTGCAGACGAATCCTCCATGAAGCAAAAGACAGGGGTTGAGGGGCAAGCATAGGCAAAGAGACATGCACTGTCTTCTCTGGTGTGTCAGAGGAGCTCAGGAGCTGTGAAGAGGCTGTGCTTTGCCATGAGGACCATAAAAGTGAAAGAAACGAGAAAAATACAGGAAAGAAAAATGTACAGAGAATGAGCAGAGATGAGAAGTGGAGAGTGTGAGGGCCAACCTTCCCTGGCAGCCAGCAGTCCCACTTGCCCAGCCACACCTCTGACCAAGACACCCAGGAGGTGACCTGGTCTCTTCTCTTCACACACACACACACACACACACACACACACACACACACACACACAGAGAGAGAGAGAGAGAGAGAGAGAGAGAGAGAGAGAGAGTTCCAGCCTAGAGTACTACAGAAGAGTTTCTTTCCTGGTAAACAAGCCTTTCCAACCCAATCAAGGTGGATAGGAAAACAGCACCATCTTCATACGATAAGCTTTGCAGAGATAGAGACATGCTCAGAGGTGCATGGGGTAGGGGTGGGCCCCCAAGCCAAACACACAGGAGTGGGAGGGTTTGAAGCACTGTTAGTTTCCAGCTATGTCCTAACCCACTGCCCTCTCGCCCAGGCTTTGTCTGTATGGTCGGCCCCAGCCCCCTTGCTTATCCACCCCCAACACTGTGCATCTTGTTTTCAACAAAAGAAACAGTGGCTGTGGGTAAGCCAGTTGTAGCAGAGCAGTGGGAACCCAAACCAAGAGGAATTCACTCTCCATAAATTATGCTTTAATAGATGTCAATTATTAATTCCTAAATAAATATTTGTTAATATTCAAAAGAGTTTGCCTACTAAGAAAAACTCAGGCTACACAGAATAATTAGTGCTTCTCACTGTGTGTGATGGCTGTGGCCGTGATTCCATTCTCCCCCTCCTGTTCAGAATCTTTTTTTTTTCCCTGAAGTGTGAATGCCTGAATGTGTGGGGTTTCCTGGGGAGTGTTAGCTTGCTCTCCATGGGGACAGTTTGGGCTGAAGGTATTTGCACAGAAAGGGTGCAAGAGGCTGCCTGCTCCATGGGAGTGTCTGTGCTGGCCCCTGGGTCTCTTTCTATTTTTGTATAGTTAGTGAGTTTATGAAGAATAGAAGAAATTGTATGTCTAGAGAGAAAATTGTAGAACAAGAAACACAGCAAACCTGGGAGCCTAGGGAAAGGACTCAATGGTTTATGAAAGGCCCATGATAATGCAGTAGTATCAGTTTTGGGATTCCTGGAGAGATGGAAAGGCATAGATGGGTATCATCAAAAGAGAATGCATGGGTCTCTGGGGCTCAAGGGATGTGCTGACTGATGCTGAGGGTAATATGAAATGTTCCTGGCCCAAGGAGATTGAAACAGTCCACAACAGAGTTCAACTGAATGATAAGAGGACTTGGAGAAGCTGAAAAGCCCATTAAGTTAGGGATAACAGATAGAGAAATGTGTGCAGGAAATAGAATTTGAAATAGCTTGGTGGATGGATTGGGTTGTAATGGACAAAGATGTCAAGACATTTAGGTCTTAAATGGGCATTCATTTATCTGCTTATCATATAAGATATATTTATTTAAAGCATCTGGTAGGTGCTGGGCATAGTCTAGATGCTGGTAATATTATAAATGAACACACTAAACCATCACCAACAACAGTAACAATAAAAAAATATTCATCTATAAACTCCTTTCTACTGAGCCTACATCAATCAGATCCATTCAGGAATCAATTGGTTACCCCTACAACAATTATGCCATTATGGAGCCAGTACACATCTCTTCCCTGGAAAATTGTAGTTGTAGCATGTAATGTGTAAAGTTGTGGGAGGCCATTGCTGCCTTTTCTTCCCCAGTGTCTCTCTTTGTGTTTCCAGAAAGAGTAGCTTATGCCTCACAGATTACCTGCTTGTATCATGAGGGTGTGCATGCTCTGAGGGTGTGCACATTCATTGAAGTGATTCAGGAATTCTGCACACAGATCCTGAAGAAGGAGGGGTTGGCTAATCTCCATTTCTCCCAGATTTTTTGTACTGACATCCCATGCAGTGAAGTCAGCAGCTCTCACATGTATCATTATGAGCATAATGATAGCCCCTGTTCAGTAGTGTTTGTTACTTTAAAGGGGAAGCATACAAGTAGACTCACCCAGAGGCACATATTCCTGTCCATCTTCTGGATGTTTCTTCCCATCCTCAAACTACTGGGAGGAAAACAAAGAGTGGGGGAAGTTGAGTTAGTAGTCTAAGAAACAAAACAGAAACAAACAAATGAAAGCAAGGCTGAGCCTTGACTTTGCTGTGTCCCAGGGTTCCATCATTTCCTATATTTACGTTTGTGTTGTGACTCCATGATGGGCTCCGTGTTTGCTTTCCTTTTGGAAAATCTTTTCCCAAATTATATGTCATATGTTAGTGGACAAGGATCATGTGCACATGGGGCCAGTGTAGTGATGGCAAGGACATCATACCTTGATCGTGAGGGCAAAGGGCAGTGGTCATCATCCCACCTCCAGCAAGGACCTTGAAGCACCTTTCCCATGGGTGTTAGCAAGGTGACGACTGCTTCCACCAATGCTTTTCGACCTGTCTCTGGGCAGAAACAAAAGGAAAGAAGAGGACTGGAAAGGCTGCTGTTCCTTCCTACCCAGGCCCAAAGAACTGAGACATTTCTGAGATGTTTGTGTCTCTCAGCACCTATCTGCCAGATGAAGAAATAGCCAGTAGCTCTTACTGCTTGGGTTTCCTATAGCCACTGTCATCTAAGTGCCAGGATCCACAAAATTCACACACACACACACACACACACACACACACACACACACACCACAATGTCTACATTCTTTTAAAAATCAGGGGGAAATTATTTTAGATTGAAGAAAACTTAAGATATTTTAATATACCCCTCTTTGCATTACTGTCATTATAGTTGGTTTGTGTGTGTGTGTGTGTGTGTGTGTGTGTGTGTGTGTGTGTGTGTATCTATCCATCTACAGTCCTATCTAAATGGAAGGCAGAGCTCTTGAAGGCAGTTGTACTTACAGCCCATGAAGGTCATAGCATGACTTTGGAACCAGAGAGAGAATCAGATGGAACTCATAACATCTTTTGGGTTCACGTTCCTTTAGGAATAGCTTGATGATAGTTAAAGCTTTGATTCGGCCAAGCCTCAGGGAGAGAGAGAGAGAGAGAGAGAGAGAGAGAGAGAGAGAGAGAGAGAGAGAGAATAAATGGAGGTAGAGGAGGGAGAAGGATTCTGCCTAGATTTGAACTGGAACACAAGGACCCTGTACATTCCTCATTTCATGGTGTCGCAGAAGTAAGGTGGGAATAAAAGGTCCTTAACTTTCCTCCAGGGCCATTGTGAAATTTAAACAGATAGCATGGAGCTGACCACCTTGATGTCAAGTTTTCTGGTAAGGATGGCATCTATTCTCAGGCTTCCCAAGTGGATTCTGGCAATGTCATCTGAACCTTAGACAAGGCTATCCCTCCAACCTACCTTAGTACTTGCTAGTTCCCTCTCTCACTCTTCCTCCTCCAAATGCACAGAACCTGGACCCTAATTAAGGGGCTTGTGTCTGAGGGATCAAGATCTTATTTCTTCAACATGCCTCTGTTAGGCTGGACTTTAAGGAAATAGCAAATGATAAGTAGTGGTTTGCTGACTGGAAGAATTGGAAAAGGTGAGCTATTTAGAGCTCTGTGAAGCACAACCAACCAGGTTGGGAGAAAGATCTTATATCAACAGAATGGATAAAAGAATAATTTTGCACAATAGTTATTATTTAAAACAAGAGGGCTGGAGGGATGGCTCAGCTATTCAGAACACTCTTGGTTCTTTCTGAGGATCCAAGTCAATTCCCAGCACAATCTTTTGTAGCTTACAACTACCTGTCTCTCCAGCTGCAAGGGGATCTAATGCCCTTTTTCTGGCCTCTTGGAGCACCTACACATTCATGAAACAAACACACAAATACAAATAAAACAAATCTTTAAAAGACATTGAAGGTACCTACATGAACTACTTTATCTATACATTTACATGCAAATTACAGAGGGAAATGGGCAGAGGAGAGAAGGGGAGAAAAGAGAGGAGAAGCTTGCAGGCAGATGCAGGAAATCAGAGTTCCACATACATGCTGTCACAGACTGCAGTGTGATTCACCCAAAAGCTCTCAGCCTCTCATAACCTCCTCCTAGTGCTCCCTTAGCCATGCCTGGGGGGGAGGGGAATAAAGCCCATATAGGGATCATAGCGATAAGGCAAGCCAGTGAAGTCCAGCCCCAGAGGATAAGAACACTTTAACAAAGGGGAGGCTAGGACGCTGAGCCCATATGTAGACGGCATTTGTAATGCCATAAAAATAGCCTAACAAGATTATATTGAAATATCCCACTATTTAACTTAATAATTTAAATGTTTGCCTAATGAGGTGGACTTGATTGGATTAGGGCATTCACAATTAATTTTGATAGATCATTTTATACGTCGGCCGTGCATTCTCCTGAACCAGGAGGTGGAACGGAAGTGCAAAATGTTTATGTTCAAACGAGCATGTGATTCCGCAGAAAACATTAATCCCAGATCATGCACACTAAGTCAATTTCGGAAATGGCTGCTAGAGATATTATTAGAAATTGCTCTTCAAATATAAAAAGCTTGTAATAGAGTTCTGTCCATTTTTCCTTTGGCTGATGGAAGTTGTTTTATAAATATGCCCGTGATGGGATGTTTCTTCATCGCAGCCTTTGGTACTAATTACAACTTCTAAGCAGTGTAAGTAGTGGCTGTCAGGGACTGTGGAAGCCCAGTTACTAGCACAGCTACCCTCGCAGCTTCCCTTTTAGGGGAGAATTCTTTCAACTATCTCTAAGTACACTTCTATGGTTTTTTTTTTTTCCCTAAAAGCACTTGACTTAGAAACTGTGAGACCCGCCCTGCAGCTTTTTTATGTTTAAGGAATGATTTTTTTACTACACAATAAGAATCTGACCCCATCACATACCTTTATCTCCTCAAAAGTCAGAGAGCCAATAGTGATTGCATCTTCTGGCAGAGTCGTGAGTAAGCCAAGACAAATGATCCCTATAACAGCAGGTTAAAATGTGACCCTGAAATGCACCTCAGAGTTCAGGGCAAGCAGGTTCCCCCAGCACCGTTGCTGTCAAATTAGAATTGCATCTATGTTTTCTATCAAAGTTTTGGGGTGCAAAGTGTCTGTCTGTCTTCTCATTACCATGATAAAACACTTAGAGCAACATAAATGAGGAAGGATTTATTTTGGCTCAGGATCTGACAGACAGTATGTTATGGCCAGAAAGGCATGACAGAGTTTATGACAACAGGAGGCAGGGTCATTGTGAACCTGAACCTGCTTGCTCAGATCCCAGCAAATCAGGAGACAGAACACCATAGGGGGTGGGCCCATGCTGTCACCCCCAATCCAGCATGCCCCCCCTCAAAACCCAGCTAGACCCTACTTTCTAAAGGTTACACAAACTACTAACTGCTGCCACCCTCTGGGGACACGTGTTCAAAACCAGAGCCTAGGCAGCGTATTTCTTATTCAACCCATGACAGTGTCCACAGGCAAAAGGTATCTTATAGAATTCTTGGTCTCAGTGTTCTCCTCTGGGGGTGGGGGTAAAAAGAGATTAGATTACCTGTCCTTTAAAGTAGTGAGGGCTCACTATCCTAGAAGTGGCAATATCTGGTGAGAGAGCATACTGCCGTAGAAGCTATGGTTTGGGGCCAGCTGTTCAGAATTCAAGCCCAAGCTCTACTGGTTCTCAGTAGGTAGCCCCAATGGAGCCCACTGGCCTTTGCAAACTCTCAAGGCATAAGCTCGTGAGATTTGTCACATCTGATGGAGACTTAAATGTCATAATCCTGGTGTCTGGATGGCAGGCCCACAAATTTGACTTTCTCCTTAATAGTTACCCAGCTCCAAAGAAAAGCAGTTGCCATTTGAGTTTCTCCCAGCCTGAGTGTCCCCAACAGAACTGCAGCATTTGGCACACTGACACTAAAGGCTTCCTGGTCTTGGGCAATTGGGATCTGTTCTGTGGCCACAAAGCCACCTGTCATGGCAAAGGTACCTGAATTTACTCCCCACTCTTTCTCCTCTTCTGCTCCTCTCTTTATTCTCCCCTTCTTTCTTCACCTCCTTTCTTCTTCTCCTCTTCCTTTCTTCTTACTCTCCTTTTCTCCTCCTCTCCCTTCTCTTTCCTGAGGTCCAGGTTTTGGAAGGGGATTTCATAAAACTCATCCTTTGTGAGGTTTCAGAGACCCACATACACTCCAGTGCTTCTACATGACATTTAAGGACTTCAGTTGTGTGCCTCTGCTTGCCCGTTTAGCCTCCCATCTCTCATCACCAAGTGTGTCCTTCAGCCATCCCACGTCACCTCTCTTTGTTTGCTAGACTCTGGATATTTTCTCCAACCCCAGGCCCTTTGTATGCACTTTCTGCTGTCTCGTTCCAGGATGTATTCAACTTGACAAGATCTCCTGTTCATGACCCAGGTCAAATGCCCCCTTCTCCCTCATGGATGTGGCCTACGTGACTTCTACAACTCACTCAGGTCTTCTGTGGGCTGGTACTGCACCCATGACATAGATAAAACTCTGATGTACCTGACACAGGCTCCTTCAGAATACAGTTATATCTCTTCATCTCAGTGTTCCTGGGATCCTTAGACATTAGACTGCCCATCAAGCTTTTAAAGTTCTATAGGAGTACCCAGTATTATTGATTCACTCTGTGCATGAAGAAAGCAAGGTTCAGAGACACAATGCAACCCTCCCAGAGTGACATGGCCTGCGGATACAGGAAAGGGATTTGAGCCTGAGAAAAGTCATTAACAAATCTTCCTTTTTCTTCTAAGTAGACAGCAAGGCAGGAAACTCCACTTCCACGTTTTTACTTTATTTACTTGTGTGCATACATATGCATATGATGTGTGTGCATGTATATCCATGTGCATTTGTGTGTTTGTGGGTGCAACATGCTATGGCACATTAAGAGGTTAGAGAACAATTTCAGGTTGTTGATATTCAGGTTCTACTTCCTTTGAGAAAGACTTCCTGTGATATTCATAGCTGGCTATGTTATATTAGTTGGTCCTAGAACTACTGAGGATTCTCCGTGTCTGAATTTTAGGCTTTTAAACTTTCTTTAGTAATCATTTCACTTACATATAACTATCACAAAGAAAAACTCCATGTCTGACACCTACGATGCAGGCCCATATTAAGGTATATTAGTAATATAGACATGCACTATCCTATGGGGCTTTATTACAGGCCCTGAGGTGAGTTTGGGGGGTTCACACTTCATGCTTTTGAGACAAGTATGTCACCCATTGAGTCGTCTCCACTGACCGGGAAGGTCTTTTTGTAGAAGAGAAAATTAAGGGTCTGAGAGGAACAATCTCTTCCCAGGGTTCCTAGTCTGGTCCTCTGCAGGACTTAACTCAAACAGGAGCTTGAGTCAGGACCCAGGCCTTTAGAAGATGCTTTCTCACCAATGACCTCCTGCCTAACCTGTTCAAGGAGCTCAGCAGAATAAGGAACACGACGCTGGAGAAGTCATGTGGCTCTCAGAGCCCCTCTGAGACCCCTTCTCGCAGAGGTGATGAGCAAATGACAAGGGGCATCTCAGCCCCCAAGGGATTCCAGTCACGCGAACCCGACTAATTAAGGCTGGAACGATGTCATCTCCTGAAATAGCATTTTAATGACTGATGGCTCCAGTATAAATTGTTATCTCCTGATCCCTCGTTAGGGAGCTTAATTAGATCCATCATAAAACATATTGATCAATGACACTGAGCAGGTCCTCAGGACATTCAGTGTCCCCTGGAACATTGCTGCCGTCTCTGTGGCAGGACTAGGTGGGGTGGGTCCCTGTAGCGATCCAGAATTCCACTGTCTCTTTCTCCCTGCCTTCTAGCCTTCAAGCGCCAGCCTCAGGCCAGCCACTGTACAGACCTCTCATGCCTTAGCTGCCTTCCCTGTTACCAGTAGTTGAGGTTTCCTTATTCTGCAAAAAGTAACATAGTTATTGGAACCCCAGCTGTCACTCCCTCAGTGCAGCCCCGGCCAAAAGAGTTGTCTGTCAGATGATAGCTGGGGGGAGTGACAAAGGAAAGAACAGAGACAAGGTAGAATGGGTTACCCTCCTGACCTATGCACAGTGCCCCGGGGAGCCACGTAAACCCAGCAGCAGAGCTTTGGATGTTTACAGCTGAGGTGGCAGAGTTATAGAAATGCCACCCCCAAGGAGACACTGTTAGCACCCCAGCTGAAACTACAGCATGGCTTTGAGGAGCCCCGATCTAGACAGATGTGGGTTCAAACCCCAGTCATTTTATACACTTTATATAATGTTAAGCCAGCTACATAGAGTTTTAGAAATCACACTGCATCTGTCTATCACACTGGTGGTAATGATTAGGCCTTGCTCTTTGAGTTATTATTGAGGTCTCAATGAAATGTCTTTAAGCTAAACAGTTTTGGGATGACCAAAATAGTTAAAAAAAAATACCATATTTTTTCATTGAACATTCCACTGTCTCCATTTAGGAGGAGATTGGGCCTGCTTCATGAAATGGGCAGGGATGGTAACCTATGCCATGAAGTACTTTGTAGGCAGCCAAAGTTGAAGGTGATGGTTCCCAGGGCATTGATTAATCACCTTCTGTGTACCTGGGTGTTAGAAGGTAGCAGTGACCTCTGCGTGGATAAATCTTATTTAAGCTTTTGATCATTATGGTAAGATCATTATTAAAATCAGGCACTGGCATACAATAGTGGTGAAGGTGAGGAGACAGATCAGGAGAAATGACAAGGAAGGGTCAGCGCCACCGGACTCCCGCACAGACCTCAGGGAAAGACATTATTACTGTGGTGGCCCAGTACAATGTCCTAGGCTCCCCAGACAGGGTGGGACTGTGTTGATTCAGTGGTGTGGACTCCAGAGGGCACATGTTCATCTGTCACGCTCACACATGGCTGCACTCTGTGTCTCTGTGTGGACCTCTGTCTGGTGTAGAAGCCACTTCACCAGAGGGGATGAGTCATCACGTGTGTGCACTTGGGCGTCTTTTCTCTTGCAGTAAATGTAGCTTAAAAGCTGGTGACAGGGGCTCTTCCTGAACACCAGCCACATCACATCATTTTTCTTTCAGGGAAAAATGCTAGAAATTAACCTGCAAGGGGCGAATCTCTCCTTTACTTCCTCTTTCTGCCTTCTCTTCCTCTGTGTGCGTCTCCCTCCGTCTCTGCCGTTCTATTTATAGCTTAAGGCTTTCATGTTTTCACACTTAGCATATAAACGTCCTGTCTTACATGAGAGAGCGTGCACAGAGTGGCTCTGTAATTAGATCAGCACTCTGTCCCAGTGGCACATGCTCAGGCTGGACATTGTTCCCTGCTCCTCTCCCACCAGCAGACATCACCAAGCCTCAGAATCCTGCCTGAACCTGCTTCCATGTCCCTTATAATCCCTCATGACAGTCCTCCAATATGACTGTCCCTGGCTCCCCATCTAGCCCTCTTCTGCTAGAGAAGAGGTGACTTCAGTGTGCTCCATCAGGGCTCAGAAGAGCCCAGATCTCCAATCTGATCTCTCTTCAGAGTGGGAACCATCCCTGCTTGTTAAGGCCATCAGAATGACAGTCCACAGTGACAAAGCTCGGCCCCTCAAACATGCTAGGTCCCCAGTTCCTAAAAAAAAACAAGAAGACATATTATAAAGATTTAAATTAAATAGAAAAATATAGGAGCTAGGAATGAGCCTTCATTTCCAAGCCCTCTCGATACATGTTCGCGAATATTGTTGAGAACAATTAGGGCTGTATGAGTGAGGGTTTTTTTTTTTTTTTTTCTTTCACTTGCTTGTCAGGTCAGAAGACAATCTGTTTATTTTCCTGATACAATTTTATTCAATAAACTGAAAGGATGGGAGCCGGGAAAGGGGGTATGAACAGGATGTGTGCCATCAATTTGTCAAATAAATAACCGTGCTTGGAAACAACAGATTTTATTAATTAGACAGGATGGTGTATTATTACCATTAAAGTGTTATATTGCATTAATTTTTATATTTTACTCGGCTACTAATTACTGTAAAAGATTTCGGGAATGAAGCAAAATAAAATCATGCAGCATTATACATAATGTAAAGATAGCGTGAA
Source organism: Mus minutoides (assembly GCA_902729485.2). Lineage (NCBI taxonomy): Eukaryota > Metazoa > Chordata > Mammalia > Rodentia > Muridae > Mus > Mus minutoides. The sequence continues at coordinate 74,322 of LR752378.1, forward strand.
TTAATTTGCCCACTGAGCGAGAGAGAAAGAGGCACTGGGGCTGTCTGTGTTTCCTTGGCTGGTCTGGCCCGGGAGGCCTGGCAGCAGCAGCCCTGTTGTTGGCAGGCAGAGGGGTGAGAGGTGAAGGATGCCTTGAAGCCTGGGGTTCGTGGTCAGGCACTGGACTACTGGTTCTGTAACATTTAACAAATATTCACTCAGAGATCTCTGTGTTCAGTTTCCACTTGCCTTAATGCAACTGTAAGAGTTTGCCAGGAGGGAGGGGAGAGAGAGAGAGAGAGAGAGAGAGAGAGAGAGAGAGAGAGAGAGAGAGAGAGAGAGGCGCTCTTTCAATGTGGGAGGGAGGGGTGGAAGGGAGGATGGCAGGATTTGTGCAGGTGTTAAATGGAAGAGTCAGATCTGACCTGGGTAGACTAATGCCCAGGTCCTGGTAGAGCCAAGAGGCCAGGTCCTGAGGGAATCGGAAGAGAATTTGCAGCTTCTCAGCCACTGCCCTGCTGGGACGTACTGCATCCAAGTGGTGCAAAGCTGGCTGCTGCTAACGGCCAAGACAACAGCGCCATGAGATCCTTGCTGTAAGTGCAGACCAGAGGTCTGGATAAAACAGGTGTCTCCACCAGGGAACCCCATCAAACATTGGTACCATGGGAAGGAAAAAGCACACCTCACTTCTGTGCAGCTAGATGTGAGCTATGTGGATACAGCCATGTCCCCCTCCTGAACAGAGGTTTATTCTTTAGCTTAGAAAATAAAAAGTAAACTTTTGTGCTTCCTCCGTGCTCCCCTCACCCACCAAACAACAACAAAACCAGGTTGTCTGCCCAGGCAAGGGGAATCCACGCCTGGCACAAGGTCTGATGTGGGAGGCAGGATGGTTTGGGCGCTCTTTGGGAACTCCCCATGACTACAGCTCTGCAGGGATACCAGGAGCCAATAGAGCCCCCACCCGGCAAGGTCCTCGCTGACATGGGCAGTGCGGCCCAATGCCCCCCCCCCGGGGGGGGGGCGTGCGCTCCCTGGCGCAACTCAAGCCCAGCCACGTTTTTCTGCAGGCTAGGTCTTCACAGCCAGGGCCCAGGAGAACCCACATTTCTCACGACCTACTGCCACCTACTGTCCAAAGATAAGAACTGCAAGCCTCTTGGAAGTGCCCTTGGGGAGACAGAGTAGCAACTCTGGGGTACATCTGCTTAAAGCCTTTTCCAGAGTGTTCCAGGGTGGCGTTGTGTGGGAACAATTCTACCAGACCTCTTGAACTCCTGGTGCTATATCTTATTTGGGTGACACTTGGGAGGTCTGAAAAGGTTTCCCCCGGGGTTAAAAGGTTCTTCAGAAAGGATCAGATGTAAAATTTACAATGAATGTTCCTATTTCTGATTTTCCTGGTTAGACCTTAATCTGTGCTGGAGTCTGCCCTCCCTGACCAGGTCATGCCTTCAACCTTTTTCTCTTGTACTTGCCCTAAAGTTACTTTGTCTTAACTATTACATGTGTTATTTGGGCCTGAAGTCCTGTCTGTAGTAGTAATTTAAAGATGAAGTCTTATGTGTTCTTGTTCTATTTCCCAAATAATGGACACAAAGATCTATTAAGTTTATTGACAAGCTTTAACTACTGTGACTTGGCATGTATTCATCTATTCTGACCGTCTAAGCTATCTGTTTCCCGGTCACAGTGCCCTTTACTTTCAATCTGAGTCTCACCATCTTGCTCTGGTCCAAGCGTTGCCTATGTCTGGTCTCTCCTTGGTGACCTGCTCATTAGGACTCCTTCTGGACTCACTGTTTCATGGTTTCTCCATGTTGTATCTACCTTCTTTCCTTGTGGCCCTTCTCTTCTCTCTTTCCTCATGGTCTTTCTCTTACTTCTCTCTTTCTGGAACCAGATAAAACTTCATCTTGAAATTACTACTGCATCTGATTGCACTCTGGCTGGTCAGAAGTTATTTAACCTTTTTTTTTTTTTTTAAAAAATACTCAATATTATTCATCTTTAAATCCAAAATGATCATGCTTTCCATACAGTTGGTCATGGTATGAGATGAATGACTATATATGAAGGACCTGGAACGAGCCTGGCATTCAGTAGGTGCTTTATAAGTGCACAGTAAGGGGATTATACAAGCCTCAGATCATCTGCATACTATCACAAGATTTCCATTTATCTTTTAGCTCCCCAAGTGCTAAAATAATTTCAGAATCAGTCAGGAATCCACAGCTACTTGCACAGGAGAAAACAGTGCCATGTATTTAACTATCTGTCTGTCTGTCTATCTATCTATCTATCTATCTATCTATCTATCTATCTATCTATCTACCCACTCAATAAATGTGCTATACACAATGCTCTAGGGTTAAAAGGGTGGAACTGAAGACTGAGAACTTTCATTCACAGAGTTTATAGGGCTTGGCGAAGACAGAACAAGTGAGTCAGGCATGGGGCCCATTCCTACAATTTCTGCACTTGGGAGGCAGAGGCAGGAAGATTGCAGGAAGTTGGGGGCCAGCCTGGTCTACATTCAGAATTCAAGGCAATGTAGGGAATACAAGGGACTATATAGTGAGTGAGATTTTGTTTCCAAAACAACCCAAACAAGTAAGTGTACAGATGAAGTGAATATTAAGGCAAGAATATCCAAGTATCTGAAAGAAGTGGTGGTGGTGGTGGTGGAGGCCTCCTGCAGATGGGGCCAGCAGAGAGCTCTGAATGAGAGGTGTTTGTGTAGAATGTGGTCTGATGCAAACTTGAAGGATGAAAGAGGTAAATGGTGGCTTCCTGGGGTATACAGAGGAGACTAGCTATGAAGGGGAACAGTCATGATCTCAGTCTGAGTGTATGCACATACAAGTCAAAGCTCAGTGCTCTGCATTCTCAGAGGGAGTGGATGGTATTGCATGCAAAGTACAGTTCAATAGACCTGATTACAAAAACAAAAGATGAAAGAAAAACAAACTGGTCCAGGCAATGATGTGCTCTGTTAATGTCAGCAATATGGAGGCCAAGAGAATCTGGAGTTTA